>VYXB01004457.1:105874-155833 GCA_013397135.1 Pachyramphus minor
CGGGTGCCCACGATCCTCCCACCGATGGACCGGGGCGGGCGCTGAGAAGCCGCCGACACCTCCCCCGTTCGCCCCGTCCGGCGCCGCGCCCGCTCCGCCACTGCGAGTGGGGGGTGCCGCGCTCGCCCTTATAGGCGGCGAGGGCTGCCCAGCGCGCATGCGCTCACCCCGCCCCTGCCCGACGGGGCGGTACCGCTCCGGCCGCGGGGAGGGGGAGACGGGGAAGGGGGAGAGGAGGACGGGGAGAAGGGGGTGGGAGCGGCAGCAGAGGCCATCACGGGGGTCGCGCTGCCGCTACCCCAAGACCCTCGATGGCTCTCCCAGACAGGCGTCCTCTCCACGCCCCACCGAGTGCTATCACCGAATCAAACCCTCCGTCCCCAAAAAGCGGTCGCCCGTATTTCTGCCACACGACTTCTTAAAAGTCAGCGGCAAACCAAGGATGCACCTTCAAACACGCCCGAGGTGTCAGCAAAGTTTGTGTTTTCTCCTTCCCTCTGAGACATCTCTCGTGGCACCGACCGACCGCAGCTTTTGCTTAAACCGCATTATGCCAAGTAAAAAGTTACTTACTTTAATAAAAAGGCACAAACAGGTCAGCTCTGATAAGGGGCACCGGTTTTAAATCCTGCTGGTAAGGAATGTCACTGCAAGGAATGTGACCACAAAGTATTATTTATTTCTCTCATTCTTTCAAGCTTTTCTTCTTCAATGAAATTATTGGCCTTCCCTGATAACATGTCGGTCCTTCCCCCTCCCTTTTCATCCGCCTGTTTTGTTCTCTTTTAAGGCACTCTCTGGAGCCGCAGGCTTTCAGGGAGCTGCTGGTCTTGTGGAGCAGATTCTGCTCAAATTAGGGCCCAAGTAGTTGCATTTTGCCCCTTGAGTTTCGCTGTTGCTCACAGTGAGTACTTTCCCAGCCACAGCCCTTTCTCAGCTCAGCCCACAGCTCAACAGAGGTGATTCCCACACACCTCACTTACCTAAGAGATGATTAGTAACCTGAAGCAGCTAACCTTTGGAAAAGTTTGTAGTTATCAAGATGAAAAGTGGGATTGCAGGTTTTGCGCCAACAAATCGCCCCATCTGGGTGAACGAGAAGAAACTTGCAGCAATTTGAATGATGGAGTTTGAGATGCTCCATCTCAAAACATGTCAGCTCTGGCATGAGGAGCCCACCACAGACAGCTGTGACCGATGATGGATTTGTAAACGCCACCCTCACCACCCACAGCACCCATTGCCCAAGACACTCCCGTGCTGTGGGTCAGCAATGAGTCACAGCGAGGAAAGGGGGTTGTCTGGGGAAGGAATTAGAACCATGAGCTCCTGCCAGTGACCTGTCTTTGGACGTCTGGCAGCCACAAGTGACAGCACAGCAGCTGTTAAATGCCTACATTCACAGAGATCTTCCTACGAGATCGTTTTCTTTAAATCTGGGTTGGAGTCACATTTTCATAATAAGAAAAGCAGCTTCTCAATTCTTTTATACGTGGCAAGCAAAATACTTTCCCAGCCCCGTCCTTTGAGTTGATGGTTCACTGATACTCAGTGAAAGATACTCTTTCAATAGCAATAACAGACTATGAGAAGATAGGTAAAAGCAAATTATCTAATCTAACCTATCTGTACTCCAAGTTAGGAGCCTCGATCACAATAAAATACCAGCACCAGATCTCCTGCAGAGATTGTCTGTAACAGGTACTTTATATATTCAAGCTTGGGATTTGTTTCAACTTGTATGGGTAGCAGCAGAGAAAATAGCATACCTCATTATACTTTTGTAAAACTCAAAACATTTGGCACTTTGCAAAATGCTTTAGATCCTATTTAGCAATAGACTAACTAGTGGAGGGTTTTTTCCCTCACTGTCTTTACAAACTAATCAGGTAATATCCGTATGATTTAAATTTAAAAGCACACAAAAAATCCAGAACCAAACTATGTGAAAATACGTACGTATAGCAACAGTCTTTTCTACTCTGTGACTTTTTCACCCACTTTATGGTGTCTAGTATAAATTAGCTCAATCTATTTCAATATAAAATAAACTCACCACTAAGGTCCCAGATCCTGTAGGACACAAAATCCACCTACCCCATCAAACCGAGTGTTGTGCAGCTTTTAGATATAACTGAAACATCACCTAGATGTTAGAGTGGGAAGAGATTTTTAAAGCCTAGTGATATTCAATAATTTTCACATATAGATTTATAGATTAGAACGTTTCCATCGACGCTGCCTCCGTACAATCCTAAATATCCACTGGATGGATTATGTGACCAATACGTCTGTTCTTGAACAGGCAGCAGTCACAAGGATCGAGGCCATGCTGCTGAGAACACAGCTGTGTTGGGCAGGGCACGTCTCCAGGATGAAGGACCACTGCCTCCCTAAGATCGTGCTCTACGGTGAACTCGCCACCGGCTGCCGCAAGAGAGGAGCCCCGAAAAGGAGATACAAGGACTCCCTGAAACAATATCTCAACTTTGGCCATATTGATCATCAGCACTGGTCTGCTCTGGCCTCCAGTCAGAAAGCCTGGAGGCACATCATCTGTAACGCTGCTGCCTCCTTTGAGAACTCACGCAGGATCACTCTCGAGGAGAAAAGACAATGCAGAGAGTCACGTCCAGTCGATGCCGCCTNAAGCCTGGAGGCACATCATCTGTAACGCTGCTGCCTCCTTTGAGAACTCACGCAGGATCACTCTCGAGGAGAAAAGACAACTCAGAAAGAATCGCGTCCAGTCGATACCACCTGGGGAGTCTCTCTGCTGTGCCTTCTGCAACCGGACTTGTCTGTCGTGCATTGGCCTTTTCAGCCATCAGCGAGCCTGCAGCAAGCACGGGTAGAGCCCTTCCCATGCCAAGCCATGACAATGAGATTTATAGACTATCTGCTTCAACTTTCTTTTAATTTTTTTTTCTACAAATCTCTGAATTTTTAGTCCTACTACCAGGTGTAGTTTTCTGAGGCCTTTGAGTGAATAGACATGTTCTTTGCCCTCTCCAGCCAAAAGCATGAGCTCAGGAAAGCAAATAACCACATTTTATTTCAGTACTTTGAAGAACTCACCTGCTATTCTGCTATTCCTGAAAAATCATCTCCCTTAGAACAGAGAAAATAAGAGGTAAAAGAGCTTTTGTCAGTTGTCCAAAACTGCTAAAGTACATTTCCCATATAATTCTTAACACTCTGAGCTGCAAACTGTCAGTGCAGCAGTGTAGGAGATAAGCCTATATACAGCCCTTTACAGCTTCTGTAGGACCCAGTGTTCAGCTGTTGCACTGGCTGTGTGAGAGCAGTACCTGCACATCTGTAAGCCTGGGCACAGAGCTGTGGCACAGCTCCCTGTGCTGCTGATCCTTGCAGGTAGAGGTGCTGTGGGATAATCGCCACCATATGCTCAAGTAACTGTGTAAGACCAGTATGTTCTTACCTTGTAAATTCATTCAGTCATTGCATTGACAGACATTCTCCTTATTATAACAAAGGCATTTTTGCTGTCTTTCTACTACAGTCCCTCTACAGATGGAAATTTTATGTGCCTTCAGAGCATAGTGCTTTGCTTTCCTAAGGTTGGCAGGCCTCATTTACTAAAGCTCTTTGCAAGTACAAACTGCTCCTACTTCAAAAAAAGACAACAATACCAGAAAAAGTATGAAGAGAGAGATAATACAAAAGCACGTCTTTCATCCTGAACAACTCGCAGTTCAAGAAGGGGAAAAACATGGACATCCCACTTTGCGTCTGAGCTGCCGAACTGTTCACAGCGAGGTACTGCAAACATTTGCTGGGGCTGGCTGTGCCAGCACTCATCAGACAGGAAGGGAAGAAAAGAAAGGACAATAAGAGGAATTTGTAACATTAAGTAAGAAACAACAGTCCCTCTCCCTCCCCCTTGGGTGTCCATCCTCCAAGATAATGCAGGAACCCAGACCTCTCAACTTATTCTGTATCTCCCTCTGTTTTGGTTGGAACTTCCTTAGAGCTAGGAAAAGGAAAACCCTGCAATGCAACTCTCCAAGCTGCTGTGAACTTCCATGGGTGTGTAAATGGCTCTCGCTGTTAGGGATGTTTTGCTTTCCCTATCATATTTCCAACCCATGCTGCTGCAGCTTACCACATTAATGCCCTTGATGGTCAGAGAGACATAAAACCAGCAGCAACTCTTATTTTCATTTCCTTTTGACTCACTGGAGATAAACTTTAGATGGTGGATGGATGCTTCCTTCTCTTCCCCTTTGGGATTTTCTGTTTCATTATTGATAGTTGTGTCACTTGGGTATAAGTGAGATTACCTGCTTTTCATTGCCCAGCCCTGGATGCCAAACAGGCATTTGGGTACCTTTCTTGTTATATTTTGCTCGTGTACCTGTCATTACATCATTAACATCAAACACTTTTGCAGCCATGTCAGAAATCTTGCAGATCTGGATTTGGGAATTATTTTGGCCCCACAGTTGTGTCCATGACATTGCAAATCAGGATTGTAAATTAAAACTTGTAACCTCAAGTCTTCTCCCTCCCTTCTTCCAGAGAAAATCCAGAATTCATCATCATGGTACTATTGTTTAAATGATTTGGCATGTAAGAGCCAGGCCATGCTTACCACAAGAGCTGGATTTTACTGCAGTTTGTACACTTCTTCAAGAGCAGAGATCCCTCTTCCTGGTAACATAAAATAAAGGAAACCATTCCAACCTCAATCCCCATGTAGTTGTTTGTGTGTTTTTTTTAACTTATAAACAAATCACCTTGGAGCCATGGGTTGGCAATCCCTGCATCTTTTACATTTATCCTGGCAAACTCGCTTCTCAGGCAAAGCTGTATTTCCCGCTGATAAAGCAATGCCTTGCTGCCCCCATGTGAAGTTAGTGGGAAGGGTAGTGCTATTGAAGCTCCCGTCACTATGGGTTTTGTACCGGAGAACTGTTGAATTCAAGACTGCAATCCACACTGACAGGTTTTACTAACGTGATTTCCCAGATGAGAATAGTTACCAGAATATATGGGCTTAACTTAGTAGGGTTTCCTTCTCTTTACACCCTGGTTATTAACTACCTTTTACACTAATGTAGCTGTACCTGTGGTAAGCATGATTTAAACACCATCAATATATTTAAAGCTTGAAACTGCCACTCCAATAGTGGTATGAGTTGCATAAGCCAGGCTGGTTTTTATTTCTGCTTAGGGACCATATTTAATATCTACATTTTAAAATACACATGTATTCATAGCAAAAGGCTTTCTTTTATTGGCTCTCATTTCCTGGAAAATAATTAGATCAAGATGACCAACGGAAAAAAACCTAACACTCACAGAAAGAGGCAAAGGACTATAAAAACAGCTTTGAATGAAATGATATGAAGTTAGCACACTGCTCAGGGGCTGGGCTGTGGATCTGCAGTGGCTGCACCGGCACCGAGCACATCAGTGGGCAGAGCTCGGCTCCTGCTGTCAGTGCTCGCTGTCTCAGCACACACAGCAGAGACAGCAGAAATCAGCGCTGGCACCACCTTATCACAGCCAGCACAGACACCTCCCCTATCGCATGTCTGGCTCCAAAACGCACCACGGTCTCGATAATGGGGTTAGGGGATGCAGGCTGAAGGGAGGTGAGCAGGGTAACAGTATCTGTGAGTGGTGAGGGACATCTCTGTCCAAATTCACCAGTGTAGGAGGAGACTGTTTCTCAGAAAACATCCCCCCCAGTTCCAACACAGAGCCCCATCGGACCGGGGCTTTAGGGAGTTTGTTAGCGTTGCCCAACTACTCAGCCCTGATCAGTACAATTGTCAGGTTCCCTGGAGTCTTAGAACAATGAATTTTGGCGTTTCCACTTACTGCTGACACAACAGTATGTAAAACCCTGGACTTAAAGCTGATGTGCACATCTTCAAACTGAAAGGGATGCCATTTCCTAATTGAATTATTATTTCTGCTCTAACCAACCACTCCAGACACTGGCAAAAAATGAAAGAATTTTAGCCTTCTTTTTTTTTTTCGCTCCCCAGACACAAACAAAGGAAGAATTACCTGTGGACTAAATCCATCTTCCCACTGCCTGCCCTCACAGTGACACTGACCTATTTGACAAGGCATCATTTTTATAAAGTTATTTCAACTAAAAAAAGAAAAAGCCAGGAAAGTATAGGAATTTTCCACATTCACACTCCAGTTTATGCCGCACAGGGCATAAAGCATAAGCATTTTATCAAATGCAGGAAGAGAAAACTAAGGATAATTTCAAACCGGAAATTTACTGCTGTTCACCTCCTCATGCCATAGTGCAAGACAAGAATTTGGTCACCATATAGTGAAAGCAGCATCACCACATGGCTGTAAGCCCAGGTTATTGCATGTACAGTAAGTTCAGTGAGCTACAGCAAGTAAAAACGCTTTTCTTCTCTGGGTACAGTTCAACAGGACTTGGTAGAGCTAAATTTGCAGTTTGGGGTTTTATAGAGGGATTATTTCTGCAGATGAGCAAGAAGCAGCAACTCATTGTGGAAAACTAACAATATTTATGAGAATATTTTCTAGATTGGGACATTTTTTTATACTGCTTACAAAAGAAGCAAAAAAGACTTTATCTGCTTGTGCCATTCCTGTTCTTCTTGACATTAATAACATAGTTCAAAGATAACTTACCTTAAAGATGATCTAGCCTGGCAAGGAGGCTTTGGAATTTCTTCCCCACCTCCCCTTCCTAAAGCTAGATATACCCAGCACTCTGCAGGGATGTTCCGTTTTTAATGTTACTGTTTCTGTCACTGCTGGAATGGTATCACCATCCATCTGCCTGAGATTAGGATCTTACCCGTATATCATTTTTGCCCCCATGTTTCCCAACAGCTCCGAAGCCTGTTAAGCCCTGATGCCACCCCAGTGTGGATACTGCCATGACAGAGCAACAGGTAATGACTGCACCAGCTACTGCAGCACTAGAAATAAGTCACAGGGAGAGGGGATGACGAAGGTGACAATGCTGAAGTGTAAAATCACAAATTAATCAGAAGAGGATTTCTAGCTAAATACTGTTACTAATGAAGTATAAATTTAAGCCAATAGGCACTTGTATTAGATCTGCATCTTCACTACAGAAATTAAATCTGAAGGAGCTACCAGTCTTTCTGCAGTTTAAGCCCTTCTGCACATCCCTGATGCAAGCAGGAGGTTGCTGTTGGCACTGACAGAGCATCATCACAGCTAAAGTCAACAAAAACAGTGTGAAGAGCCTTTGCTCTCTGCTCTCAGAGCAGTGCTCAGCATCAACTTCACTCAGCTACTGTGGTATCAAGCAGGAGCTTTGCCCTGTGGTCCACACTGCATAAGCTTAGTTGGCAGCCAAAGGTCCGGCCCTCCCTGGGAATGAGGCTTGCTGCTGGTTTGGCAGCTGGAGGTATGTGAACATGTGCCTCCTCCTTGAAAGCTATGCTTGTAGTTTTAGCATTACACTGCTACTGTGAGGGTAAGCAAAGGCAACATTAGGCGCAAATGAGTTCCTTCAGACAGCCACCAGATCCCTCAGTCAGCACCCAAAATAAAAGGTAAAAGAAAAAAGACAATTCCTGTTTGAATTCCACACATTGTCACAAAATGAGTGTCTCCAGCAGAGCTGGAAAGATGTCCCCACACTATTAAGGACTAACTGCTCACTGCCATTTCATCCACTTAGCATTTGTGCCCATCCATTTCAAGCCCTTTTTGAAAGACTTTTTTTTTTTTCCAGAACAGACAACTTTATCACATGTATCTTACTTTGTCCCCAAATAGGACAACAGTGAAAGTGTTTATGCTCAAAGGTTAAATTCCTTCGTGTGGATGTTGATAAAGAAATAAGGGTAGCTCAAACAGCCCAGGAATGCTAACACTCTTAACAGGATGAGAGGAATTTAGATGTTTTTTCAGTTTAGGGTATCTTCTACTTAGGTACTCAACCAAGGAGTTAATAGACTACCCAACTGTACACAGTTTGTGCATATTTTTTTCCCCAAGGTTTCACTCAACTGAAAGTCTACTCCAGCTGCCTGTCATCATCTTTTTTTCCCCATGAGAACTTACCCACATCTTCTCTTAATAAGAGTACATGGTATTTTTCAGAATTTCAAGTTTTGTATAATAAATAGTTTGATTTTGAATATTCATCAAGTCTGTGTTTCTTTCCCTTTTTACTACAGCATAGTGTCTGATCAAAACCTCATCCTCCTAGTTTGCTTGTGTGACCAGGACCATCATCACCTCAGAAGTACATCCTGTTAAGACAAAGGGCCACATTAAATACAGAGAGCCAGCACGGGATTTTTTGACCAGGAGGTATACACCAGCCTCTAATCAGAATCGGACTTTGGAAGCAAATACATGATGTTCTAAAAAGCTGCTGTCCTTCTTCTGCCCAAGCACATGCTTTAGGGTGACACCTGCATTAAAGAGAAAAGAAAGAGAGAAATCCATCAGTCTGTGAAACAGTATTGAACAAACAAATGAAGCATCTTTTGCTCTTTCAGCTATCAACCTGTTTAGGACAGGAATACATATTCCAAGTTTTCCATAAATTGTTCAACAGAAATGACCTGATATCCTGGTGGGGGCTGATCTATACTCAAAAGTAAAATCAACCCAGAAGCTCTTCTAGTTTGTAGATGCTTCTAAACTTAATCATGACCTGCTCATAATAAGCTAGAATTGCCTTACTTCTAAAAGGTGAGAAAACAGAAAACAAACCGTTCTTTGGAAAAGTTATCAAAGCTAAAGAAACACATAACCTACTCACCTCCTCACTGTGGCATTTAACTACAGCCATGGGCTGTAAAGATTAAATTCCTGAGGCTGAGTAAAAAAAGCATTAAGTAATAAACCTCCTAGCAACAGGAGTCAAATATGTCAGGACTGTTCAAATATTGAAGTTTAACAAAATTCTACCACCTTAAAGAATGGCATTTCAGAAAATGTTTATGATGTGGAAACAAAAGGTGACATGTACACCACTATACCATGTCCCTAAGCACCATGTCAGTGTGTTTTTTGAACACTCCCAGGGATGGCAACTCAACCACTTCCCTGGGCAGCCTGTTCCAGTGCTTGACAACAAGCCTTTTCAGTGAACAAATTTTTCCTAACATCCAGTCTAAACCTCCCATGGCACAACTTGAGGCCATTTCCTCTTATCCTGTCGCTTATTACCTGGGAGAAGAGGCCAACCCCCACCTCAGTGCCACTTCCTTGCAGGCAGTTGTAGAGAGTGAGAAGTATTCCCTGAGCCTTCTTTTCTCCAGGTTAAACAACCACAGCTGTTCCTCATAACACCTGTGCTTCAGACCCTTCACCAGCTTCACTGCCCTTCTCTGGACACACTCCAGCACCTTGATGTCCTTTTTGTGAGGAGCCCAAAACTGAACATGGGACTTGAGGTGCAGCCTCACCAGTGCTGGGTATAAGAGGTCAGTCATGGTCTGGTCCTGCTGGCCAAACTATTGCTGATACAAATGCACCCATCCAAGCCATGATCAAACGGTTTCTCCAGGAAAATGCTGTGGGAGATGGCGTCAAAGGCTTTACTGAAGTCCAAGCAGAAAACATCTACAGCCTTATCACTAAGCAAGTCACCCTGTCACAGAAGGAGATCAGGTTGGTCAAGCAGGATCTGCCTTTCACAAACCCGTGCTGGCTTACCCTTGTCCTGCCATGTGACAGCACTCGACATGATCTGCTCCATGACCCTCCCCAGCACAGAGCTCGGGCTGACAGGCCTGAAGTTCCCTGGATCCTCCTGCATCTTCTTGTAGATGGGCAACAGATTTGCTGACCTCCAGTCAACCAGGACCTCCCTGGTTAGCCAGGACTGCTGGTAAATGATTGAAAGTGGCTGGGCCAACTCTTCCACCAGCTCCTTTAGTACCCTTGGGTGGATCCCATCTGGCCCTGCAGACTTGAGGTGGCACAGCAGGACACTGACCATTTCCCTACACACGCTGCATGACAGCTGGTGCAGTATGTAACTGGCAGCCTCCTGCCACCTGGTGAAAGTAGCATTCTCCATCAGAGCTACTGGAATTCTCATAGGACTTCCCTGATTTTATACTTTAATTCATTTGGTTATGGAGTTATATTTCTTTAACCAAAAAAAAAAGAAAAAAGAATCACCCATGTAGAAAGCAAAACTGCTATGATCATCTGTATCTACCTACTAAACAAAACATTCAATCAAGAAAATCATATTACAAATGCAGTTGTTTTGGGACTGGAAAAATACCAAGATATAAATATTTAACATTGAGATCAGAAGAAATGATCCCAAATGGAATTAAAATTAGTTGTCCCATTCACAGTAGAGAGCCTTGCATACTACATCCCCTCACCTCTTCCCACACTTCTCCTCCCTCACCAGCTCCATCCTCTTTTTAAGCAACCTAGCAGTCTGGTTGGGTGGAGAGGGCACACCACAGCTGGGCTGGAGCTCCACGGGCACTGTCACAGCAGATAACCACTGCCTTCCAGAGCTGCTGTGGGCATCACCTCCCCTCCCCAAACCCACCTGCCCATCTCCATGAGAAGCTGTACCAGTACAGGGATAGTTGCATCCACGTGTGTCTGGAGACAGCAGCCACAGCGCTGAAAGGTGAGGGAAGAGGAAAGAGGCCTGACAGCTGTTTCCCAGCAATTAGTCCAAAACCTACATAATTTATTGCTGGAGATTTTGGGGGGTAGCCAGTTCTTTGTTCTTAGAAACTTGGACAAAGGTTTTAGGGAAACAAACTTTTTACAGAGCATAAAGCATTTATGCTCTATGGTACAGAGATATTTTTTTTATAGTTACTCTTAATTTCTCATTAAGAACCTCCAAGATGCTTATTTCATATCTGCTGCTGAGACATTCCACGTATAACCTGGAATAACACATAAGAGAGCTGACGTGATTGACTCTGCATTATTTCTTCTGTTGCCATGAGTAGCAGACTGAAGAAGATCAAAGAATTACCACTGAGGCCAAAGAGGGAAAAACAGGCCACTAAACCTGCATTCCTAAACATTATTTTAATTCAAAAAACTATGTTATAAAAGCAAGCAAGGTTGAAAACACAGTTACATGACAAATATGCAGATGGAAGGAATATAGCTGCATCTGGATTTTTTGTGGTGAGGAAGATGCATAAACTCTGTCTCACTCCACCTTATCTCAACCTCCTCCCTCACAATCTACAGGAAAGCAGTAAGTAAGTGTAGTATCTAGCTAACTGATTTGCCAGAAACAGAGACAAATGTGAGGGCAAAGAAAGTTCTGGACCAGAAAGAGGTTCCTGAGACAAGCAATCTAAGGCATAACTCTCTCCTGCTATCTTCATCATAGGAAGAACACTGAAGAAAAACCAAGTTACTTCTAGTAAAGAAAGAGGTCACATACATAGGTTTACACCACAGCTGTACAACAAGGCACAAACTAACACAGAACTGCATCTTCCTCCAGTACACACTTTTCGTTCTTTATAGAACATATAATCCAGACTTGATTTAATTTCATGGTGCTTAAGTATAGGTCAGCTCCTTAACCTGCTTTGTAGAAAACCAAGCCACACCTTGAGAGTATTTGTATTTTGCATTCTAATCATACTACATATCTTTAAACTGGGGGGGGAGGAATAATTTGAAATAGTGTTTACAATGTTGAACCCTGAACATCATGGCTACATTCAACCACCCAATATATATTCTGGGAATATAATTATTTCAAATCCCATTTTGACTTTAGTTTGTAGTCCAGCATGTGATTATTGCATTATATAATCCTGTTTTCACTTAGACTAAATTAAGGGTGTAACTGTTGCTTTAATGTGAAAAGAAACAGAGCATAAGTACTAGGGAGGCTCAGACTGCTTCCCAATTTACAATGCCCTTCCTAGCACTGTGTTACATTACACTGCGATCCAGGTCTATATAGTACACTCTGAAGAGATTCTAGACAAACCCACAATACAATACCTCCCTTCATTCCACACTTTCAATCCAGAGATCGAGTCTCTAAATTCAGCAAGAACAATTTTGCACTATATAAATTTTAGGAAAAACGATTCTACATTTCACCAACGGGGTTTTTGTTTCTCCTATAATGTAGGAGAACAGCAGGAAATGATCTTTCAGATAGGCAAATATGTATTACAAGGATCACAGCATTATTGTTTTATTGTTTACACAATGGTAAGTTGCACATATGGACAAACAGTACACATTTAGAATTAGTTTCACAAATTAATACATTATAAGAGTCCAGTGGTTTAACATATTATTTAAAAAAGCAGTAACAAAGGAATACAAACATTACAGTTTTGACTGCAGCCCAATAAAAGTTTAAAAACAGGTCGAAATCAAAATAAACTGTGAGCTTTATTTTTCCGTGACATTAGAAAACCACATTATATCCCTTCCTAAGAGACTGCTCACAAAGATGCAGTAACATACAAGTACAAAAGTGAAGAATTCTGTGCTCAGTTTCCCTTAATTTTATCAGATCAAGTGACAAATTAAACATTTGTCATCGAAGAACAATCACTGCTGAATGCAGACACTTCCAAAACATACAAAATGGTAATAACACTTTAACAGTAAAAAGCAAATGACAAGATCTCTGCATAAAAAGGAACTTGGCTCCAAAGTTTCATGCTCACACTTCAACCCAGTATTGTTATTTGCAAAGATTCAACTGATCTATTTCCTCCTTAAGATATTTTTCCCATATATTCCTAGTGCACACCAAATTGGAGATGCAGCACAACAAGCTATGATACTGTAATACATAAGATTCAGAAACTACTGTTGCAATAGCTTTAACCTTTAAATTACATAATTTTTCCCCTCTATTCGTTAGCAGCAACTTATTGTACTACTTGTATTAAAAGCAGATACCCAACTGCTTTTAAGTCAATGCCAGCAGTGCTGATAAGAAGCTAGTGAATCAACTCGGTTTTGGAACGGCTAATTCAGTTTATTAGAACAGCATATCCTATCTCTCTCAATTGCAGGGAAAAGCTCACCCAGCCCTGCTTGCAAACAAACCTTGTGGCATCCTGAGCTTCGGCTGAAATCCTGCAATGCTCTCCTCTTCAGCTCAGGAGAAAAAAACCCCCTAAAACTGAAACAGTTTGGGAACATGACTTATGAAATGTCTGTGTCGAAATCTCAGATACTTCTTTAGAGCTGGCTGCTAAATGGGCCAAGAAAAAGGATTAAAAAAAACCCCAAAACAAAACAGCTACTAACCACTATCTACCAAACTTCATGAAATAGTAAACATTTTCAGCTGGTTTTAAACAACAAAACACAAGAAGTGACAATGACATAGTCTGGGGCCCACTGTTTGAAACTCTGTGGGACCACAGAGCAACATGGAGAAACAGAACACACAAAGAAAAGAAGATCTGTCTGTGGGGAAAGGTATGCACATCTGTGTTTTATACATATATATATACACATACATACACACAGATGTGTGCACTGTACTGTATATATTTACACCCATATACACAAAGACACCCTGAAGTAGATTTAAAGGCCATATCCAAGAACAGAAGATATGAACTCTAGTATTTGTACTAGAATAGATTTTATCTGTACAAAAAACAACAAAAAAACAAATATGCATATATTCATATGGTATAAAGCTTATTAACAAAAAATATTCTGCTACTAACATTAGGTTAAATAGATGATTTTACAAGATTCTTTAATAATAATGTGGTATAGAACATTTCTAAAACTAGGGCCCAAAATAAAAATACATAAACGAGTTTCTATTCACAAGAAAATAGCTGTTCAATATGATTTGATTTTGTATTTCAGACAACGGAAAAGTAGCAAAATTTTTATAAATCTCCTGGGATGCAATTTCATTAATGCATCAATCTAGAAAAATAGACTTTTCAGATGAACAAAGTTGATTCACTTCCCCCTCCCTAAAAGGGGTGCCTATCTTTTCCCGCGCTTGTTTCCAGCTGGAGGTTTCTTCAGCTGAAGAAGTTGCCCTCCTGTCCCAAAGCCTGCAGACGCAGGATTAGACACCCCAAATGTCAGGCCAGCTGATGCTGTGATGCCGGGATTGCTGAAGTTAAACCCAGATGTTGTCGAGCTCCCAAAGCCTTATGAAGGAAGGAAAAATATTTTAAAACATAAGTTATATCAGGATTGCAAGTCTGTTCTCCTTGAAGTTATGAACACCAGCCACTTTATTACCAGCATTTGTGTAGAACACATTGCTAGTGCACTTAGACTTGCCAAGACAACTTGGATATTACAGCACTTAACACAGCCTACCTCAGTGAGTGCCAACAATTATATCCTAAATCACAAGTCTATTATACCATTATCCTACAACAGTAGCACCCAGAAGTCCCACTGAAACTGTACAATAGAAGAGCCATTTTCTTGAGATTCCTCAAGTTCCCAGCATAAATATGCAGTGCACTCCTAAGGTGGGAGAGAAGGCAGAAGGTACAGGTGGACCATGGCCCACTCAGTTCACTCACAGCAGACAAATGACAAAGCTGGAGCCTGAGAACCCAGCCTTCTTCCTACTAGCTTGGCTACCTTTTCCTGGCTTTATAACATGCATGGCACATACCACGCCTTAAATGTGAGGCAGGAAAGGGTCAAAATCCTTGCCAAATTCTTTATATTTAAAAATACCTTTTATGACTTAAACTAAAGAGCAAAACTGGAGACAAAGTTTGGAAAAACTGAATGACTATGTAAGCAAATTGTGCTATTTTAACTCCTCCGCCCTCTTTTATCAATGTAAATAAACGGAATATTTGGTTCAGCTATGAAACATTATCAGTTGAAGAAAATCTACCTCTTGTTTCCAGCAACAGTAACATCAACTAATTCAACTTCCTTTTATAAATTTATATCACTTATGAACAACCAACTTGGATAATAGTTGCAACTATTACAGAATGCTAGAAATTTCTCCAAGATTAGTTAATAAGAAGCAGACTTCATAACTTCCCTTAATGTTCTCTCAGGAAACCAAGAAAGACAATCAATCACACAAAATAACAAGTATCACACAAGCAATTTAAGATTTTAACAAAGAGCTTCATGCAAGTTGTACCTGGAAACCTGTAAACACAATTAAAATATTAAGAAAAATGGGACTGGTTCACAAATAACAAAGGGTATATTCCCAATATGCATTACTTAACATTGTTTCATTAGTTCTCTAGTAGTAAAGCAATCCTTTGGTCACATCAGTATCTTCAACTCAATGCCTAAATATTTTTAGAGTACAGAATTAAAAACCCAACTGGTGGTCTCATCAGAATCCTGAAGCAGCCATCACAAGCCTGTGTCTTCTGTTCATCATCAGGGAGTCTCATGAATGAAAAAAATATTTTAATAACCAAAACTGTGCTTGGTAAGTTACCTTTTTATTCCAAGTATGTACCTGAGATAACAGGTAAGCATTGCTTCCTATGCAGGTAGCCTGAGCTTTGAGTAATATTAGAGTAAGTAGAGTATACTACGTGATAGAAGACTGAAAACATGCTTGTTAATTTAGATACAACTTGGACAGTAATAGCTGTTATGTTAGAAGTGCCTTTTAGGGCAGCCATAAAAGTGTAGAAAGGCAGATGGGAAATTAATCTACATGGTTTTGTCCCATCATAGCACCGCCATAGTATGGTACTTCCTTAAAAGTAAACCAAACCCTAAAGCTGAATACTCAAACGAAAAATATTCAGGAAAAAAAACCTTGAACAAGGTATAGACTGAGTCTTATTCCTGTTGCAAGGAGAGAGAATCAGTCACAGAATAGGTCAGTTTTAGAGGAAAGAATCACACAGTCTTGAACTATAGCTACAATGTGGTCAGCAATTTCACTGTTGAAATTAGTATTACTTATGTATGAACAGTCATTTTCAGAAAGTAAACGATAACCTACCCTTTGAAGGCACAGCCTTTGCATCTCCCCGAAGGGTGTTAAGAGCTTTTGCATCTCTGCTTCCATTAACCCTTTACTAAGGTAAGCCAAAGATGGGTACACACCTCTCCATAACAGTATTTTTAATTTATTTTAATGCTACAGGGATAAACAATAGTTCAGCAGATCTCAAAGCCAATCTATTTCTGTCTTCATCCCCCACACCACAATGGGTGCTGTAGATCTAGAAGTATTTCCAGGACAGCTTTGACTAATGTATTATAGCCTCTGTATTTAAAAGCTGTTCATAGTACCCATGGATTATATTTGGGTCCATTTTTCAGCAGCATGAGTATGTCCAGCCATGATCCCACTTGATTATCTCTTATCCCATTTACTGAGGCTGCTATTCTTCAATAAAAATAAGTCTCCAACAAAAATTCTGAACTCAGCTCTTCAAAGAATATTTAGCATGTGTTTTCACAAAAATTGTGTTCGTACACCCCTTCCTCCCCTTAACAGTTTATCTATAAATTCAATGGTGATTTTTGTCCTTTTCCCATCACTTAGAGAGTCTTAATGCCCTTTACAACAGCCCACTCACATCAGTCTTTCTAGTTGCCATTAAATAAATAAGAGTAGGAATTAAACGTGACTTGGTTTGGAGTCAGCTTTCCACAGTGCCTATATGTGTTTCAGGGGGAATCCGGAGACACTGTTCCATCTTGCAACTGTGTGCACTAAAGGAACTGTGAGAAGGCTGCAGTTGCTCTGCTTTTCATCTGCTGATACACAAAAAGCAACAACTGCTCCTGAACTAACCCAAATTTACTACTAGAAGATGCTCTAGTACTGTCAGAGGACTCAGATTTTTCTTTTCAAACACACAAACTGAAATTGAGAAGAGCAGTAATACCCCTAAAAACATCTTCAAATTTTTTTAAGCAATTAAATCTAACTCATACACTTGACAGAAGCAATTTGGGGATCTACAGTTTTCATTCTAAGATAAGAACAAACTCACAGAAAACATGTGGAGGAGACTTGGGGCATTATCTAAGCAGCCTAGGAGAACAGGGTGTTGGAATATTTACTAGACATTAGTCTCGGAAAATATTTAAGATTTCATATCTAAACAAAAGCAGCAACAACAGTAAATCCCATAACCCATATTCACCCCATTTTTCTAAAGAAATAGATTCAGAAACAAGACACAACTATTACACAGTAATATAAACTGGAACATGGTTTCGGGATCCTGTAAATGTTACCTAAGAAACAAGACACAATACATTTAAAAGAAAATATAATCTGGCTAGCCTCAGGTGTCATTCAAACCCATTTTTGCACCCTTGATAAAATTAAACTGAAGATCATATGCAATCCAGATCCTATATGACATAAGATTACGGGTATAAAAGGTTAAAGTTAGTGTGTTTCTGGGCTACTGAATTTTTTATAGAGGTGTCTGTTCCATAATCCCAATCTAGATCAGGACTTTACAACCGCTTAATTTTCTGGCACAAAATAACAGAAATTACATTTCATCTTTTTCTATTCGTGGTTACTACTTCTGTAACTGAGACTCTAGAGACAACTGAAAGTCTACATTTTATTGGGTCCAATTTCTGCAGTTGCAAACAAGAGACTGGTGGCATTGGCTCCATAACTCCATGCCTGGTTTGAGGCATAAAAGGCAATGATACCTAAAACTGCCTCTGCACGCCACCAACATAGCTAAGACAGACTTGCTATTTACTTTGGTCTGATACTTCCTCAGTGATGGAGAACTGATCCGTACAACTGGTTTTCTAATGATATTTTTAATATGCTAATAACTAAATTACAAACTTTGTACTTTAGAAGCCTGAGCTGCTGCAATATCATTTATATAAATAATATATAGAACAGCTGATTTAATATAGGTTTCAGGAAAAATAAGCCACAATATAAAAACATCAGCAGTCTAAGTCTTTCAGGTGTTTCTGATATTAAAAACAAAGTTTAAGATTGATGCCTACACACTGTAGACTGTAAAAATCAGAGAAAGTTCTGCCAAGAATTTACTAGGTTGTTACATGTTCATGAATGTTACATCAGCTTAGTGAGCCATTTCCACCTTATAATACAAAGCTTATGGTACTTTACAGGCCATGCAACTCATCACTAACCAAGGAAAATCCAGACAAAAAGCATAGCACTTCCTAACAAATACTAGCAAAATGCTATTTTTGTATTAATAGCCATTAAACAAACACTTCGCTTTTAAAAAAGAAACATGCTACCAAAAGCCAATCCCAGGAGACATGATCCTCCTTCAATCTGCCATTGAAAAAAAGATTGCAAGACAGACTGTGGTAATATACTTATTTACTAATAGCTTAGTAAGTCGCTACTCCTGTTTGAAAGGTAAATAGAGATGCAAGCTATAGCAGTTACTAAGATTTCAGACATCTGAGTTAAGGAGCAATAGGATCCATATTTTAATTTTATCACCCCCAACAAAATGAAAACAAAAAAGCAAAATGAATGCTGTGTAGTTCAGTTGCCACAGAAATGTTTTCAAAGTAGATCATGTAATGATTTATGAATATATATAGAGATAAAATATGCATAACTTACTATTCAAATAGAAAGAGTAAGCAGTTATATACACTTCAAAGGAAACCTGGGCTTCTAGAAAAGAATTTTAACTTTACTTGTAAGTACAGTAAGTCAAATTACTGGTATATTTGTCACAAATTTATATACTAATTTCAATAGCTCAGTAACTGCTGCCCATGCATTCAAGTAGCCACTGCTTTTCTGTGCCTCAGACTGCATCTGATCTCCCGCTTCCACTCCTAATTAGGAAGACACCATCAAATGGGAAACATTAATGCTCACTCAATACTGTCTACCTAGGAGGCCTTTAACAGAACCTAAAAACTGATCTGAAAATGTGTATTTAGTAAGACAACAGTTACTTCACTGGTGATATACACATGCACCTTTAAGCACATTTGTTTCAGTAGCTTTCTTAGACTGAGCACAGCAGTTTCAATATAAGACTTTTGCTTTAAGATAACCTTGAATTTTGAATTCGAAAGAAAAAAACCAACCTGCACTTAGACTTCCTGATGGCTTACTTGTAGTTCCAAACCCAAATGATGATGCTCCTGTGGCACTACTTCCAAATGCAGAGCTACTTCCAAATCCTGGTAGAATAATAGTAAAGACATACAATAAAAAAAATTCAGACACAGCAATTAAAGACATACGCTTCGGGTGAGTATTCTAAAACCAAACATAATTCTAAGCATTATTTGGTAAACAAGTAGTCCTAAGATTACTGCCTCAAGAGTATTTTATTCTCAGTGTAGCACTGTGTTAAGAAAAGAGTATAAAGTGGAAAGCATTAGAGAAAAATACTACCTTCAAAATCCAAAACTGAGTAAAGCAAAAGCTATAAAAACAGGTATTGTAAACTATCAGAGTTTAAGAAATTTCTATTGAATTGCTATTAAATTGGCAAGAAAATGGTAGCCAAATATATGGGCTAAAAATAAGAAAATTAAGATACAAGTTATATCACTTCTATTACACAAAGCCAGAATCTTCATCAACAATTCTGGCAGAAAAATTGTGCTTGAAACAGAGTAAGCATTTTTTTCAGGTTACATTTGGTTTATTTTAATGTTATGCCTCTCCCAGGTTATTGAAGATTAGCTTTATCTAGGAAACTACTGAATAGGTTAAACAGAACAGAAACAAAATTTTTAATGTGAAAAATCACCATATAAAGGACACCCATAAACATATAGCTGTAATAAAACTCATTCTGTTAGTTTTGTAATTGTCCTTTACAATTTCATAATATAATTTTTTTAAGATTTCAAATCATGTTATTAATACAAGATCACTTCAAAGGAAAAGTAAATTGATACTTGCAGTTTGAGATAGAGGCCAGACAACAGGAACTGTAAGAAAACTATATTCTTTGACTTTGGCTGTCTCAAGAGCTTTTCCAAAAGAGAACAGTATTTGTATTTGAGGAAATTATGTCCCCATCTTAAGTTTCAAGTGTCAGGGAAAATCCTCTTATTTAGTGCAAACTGAATATTTACAGAAATAATTTTGATACTTTAAGACTAGTAAGGACTGACCACACTATCTGAAGCAATGTTCCCTAGTTTTTTGAAACTTTTTAAATCAAATGAGGTTTAAGGGTATATAATGGCAAATATCATTTGAATGTAAGATAGTTCATTTAAATGATACACTCTTTTGTCCTATCCAGTTGAAATTGAAAACCAATAATCAGGCAAGGTGTCTGCAAATATTTAATGAAGCATAGGATCTATGCTACATAACTTATATACTTACATGCAAAAGCCTCTGTTTATCATTGACAAAATTCACAGAATTAATCAAGGGAGCAAATTTCCCCAATTAAAATGGTGTTTCCAGAGTACACATTAAAAATTGTTCCATTCAAAAAAACCCAACCCCCTAAGATTAAAAAAACAAAACAAACTTAAAGTAATCATTCTGCTACTTTGTTTCCAAGAACACACCTACAGGCTATTTTGCAGGTATGTATTTATTCTTCTACTTGCTTCTATCAGATAGTCTTTTAGAGTCATCAAAAGACAAACATTTTGCAAATCAATAATGCAAGCAAATACCTTCCTAAGCAGAGAACTAGAAAAAAAAAAAAAAGAATACAACTAAGCATTTTCTGACAAAACTAGAAGCAGCTGGAAATGTTCTTTTATTTACATGGGTAAGACTGGTAAACAATCTTTATAATGTTTTTGGTAGAAATGGAAGAATTTTATAAGGATTTTTTTAAGGCATTTAAAACATTGTGGGAAAAACTGGTAATTTAGAAGTAATTGCCTTTTAGCCCATTATTCTGTTTTTTCTTGTTTAGATGTATACACATTTTCTTCTATCTGAAAAAGCTTAAAGTCTGAAGAGAAAGGACATCAGTAGATTTAAAGATAATTTCAAGGTGATTATTTAAGGTAAAACTCATGTAATGTTTAAGTTACATCACCTTTCCAATACTGAGTGAGGTTTAATTATTTTAAATACATTAAAACGCCGATTTGTATATTTGGCTCATAGGTAAAATGCCCAAGTGTGGACTGAGGCTGCAGAGAAGAGAGGATGTAACACAAAAAACCACAACACGTTATGTTTGTGCTCAGCAGATGTATCAATTTTCTTTGCAGATCTTATAAAAGCTTCAGAAGACATCACTGTCTGTAGGAATGCCCGACCTACATAGACAGGAAACTTATATGAACATTAAATTCTATTACCCAAATTCTATCTGTAATTCTACTATTGAGAACACATTACATTTAAATGAAAAGGTCTACATTAATTTTTAATATTGCCTACTCTTTCACAGTCATGTGCCCTCCTGGAATATATTCCCCACTAGCATTATTAATATTTTGGTAAGTATTTTTCCTTCACTTTCAAATGTTGCCTTTTCAGCTGGAGGAAGGTTGGGGTTTTTTTCCACCTCAGCACTGAGACACAGAGTGACTGCTAAAGCAAATCTGTTTCAGCAAGCAGAGTCCCAGAACTGTAGTAATTTAAGATTTATTCTTATCTCAATCCAAGCAGAAAGGGGTCCCTATAGTTAACAAGTGAGAAACTTCAGTGGATGAGCTACAGCATGGTCTAATGTCTCAGGTGTATAACTTTTATATATGTAAAATTAAGTCAAGTTGTAGTTACAAATCGATGTACTTGACGTACTTCCCTAGCCTTAAGAGCACAACTTCTATGTGATTATCTCTTCCTGTTTATCCCGGGTTTTCACTGCAATGGCTTAGCCTTAGCAACTCCTTCTGCAAGGCAGGAAGAAGCCTGGTAAGCACAGACCTCCCAGATTTTAGTCTTTCCCTGAAACAGATGATCCTCCTAGTGGAGTTAAAGATTTGCAAGAGATTCAGATGTGCGGTATAAAATTCAATGAAAGATTAGAAAAGTTAAAGTGTACCTCCAAGGCTTGAAGAACCTAAGCCACTTGATTGCAAGCCAGTGCCAATACCTGAGCCGAATGGCGTTCCAAAACTAACTCCCAGAGATGGCTGTGGCCCTGGTATAAAAAAAATGAGAACAAACTTGCCTTACTCTTTCATAGTAAAGAGGTCCTTTATTTACTTATTCAAGTATTTGATAATGTGAACATCATTGCTTTCAACAAATCCCATTAAGATCCCAAATTTTACCTCATTAAAACTTCTCACTTAACTGACTGACTCTACATTCACCTAGTAAAAATCTAAGAAAACACTAATTGTAATAAGGTGAAACTAAGTGAAACTAGTCAAAACTAATAACATAAGAACATTTACTATTTTTAAAAGTTAATCAGTCTCACCTTAAACTTTAAAGCATTAATCAAAACCTTGAGATAACTCACAGGTAACAACATTTTGCCACCTTATTAACGAAATCAGAGTATGGGAAAACCTCCAAATTAAAAATACAAGAACTGACCCTAATGTAACTAAAACTTTATTACCTAAAGTTAATTTAATAAATAGGATTCTTCAAAACTACTTAAGTATGCCATCCAAATTTAAACAGAGCACTAAGATAAAAAACCAAGACAATGACTTTATTTTATTAAATTTATTGTTCATTTTTAAGCAAGTCAAGTATACAGTAACATGACAATTCATTTTGTTTTCCACACAAGTGATAACTGAGTTCTGTTAAGCTCTGCTACATAACACCATTCAATAAGGTAAACTCGTCAAACCACCTGTTTAAATAAGCATTTACAAAAGGCACAGTTCTGTGTACCTTAATGAATTAGATACATTCAAAATTTCAGAGTCAGAGTTTTTCCATAATTTAAAAAAGCTGACAGTACTTTCCCTGCATATTCACAATAAGATGCAGGACTGTCAAAAAACAATTTCAGTCTGCCAAGATGAAATTTACAGCCTCAGTTCTTTTTTTTTTTTTCCTCCTTAAACTTGGGGAATAAACAATCAACTTGCTAGCCCGTAACTAACACATTTTAAAATAATTAATTCTGATAAATAATTAATATATTTTGACAGTTTTCACAGTACAATCTTATATTCCTGTCTTTTTCAAACAGTTTTCAGTGCACTATTTAAAAAGTTGAACCACTGAAGATAAAATACAGTGCCAAACTCTTAATCCACAGACATCCACATCTTTGCTCAAGATAGCCTTCTTCATCTTTGAACATACTTTACATACCGTATCTGTGAAAGACATTTCTTCAAAATATTAATATAAAGCTCAGATGATTTTAGCCTTTTTCCTAAACCATTATTACACTTGGGCTACTTTAATTCAAAATTTCTTCCTTTGTAGTACAAAGTTTCCCATTAGTAATATTTATACAGAATTTTAAAATGTGAATATTTCAAGCTTTTAAAATAATTTCAGTATTTGAATATTTAAATGGAAAATCATTTTGAATCAAGTGAAAGGCACTGTATATCGAAAAGTAACATTTTTTGCTAGGAACACAAAATTCTTATGTGATCCCAGCTGAATAACATCCATATACTCGAAGTAGTGTTAAAACTAAATTTTAAGGGCAACTAAAGTTGTTAGCTTTCAGTCTCTGCTTAGCAGGGAATAGTTGGCAAACCCAAGCTATACTTTTTTTTAAGTTGAAAAAATATCAGATGTTGCAATTACAAAATTTCACATAGATTTCAAACTAAAGTTGTTTACATCCAGTTTAAATACTGATACGTCTACCTAGCAGCTCTTTGAAAATAAGAAAAAAAATTGTTAACAATGAAAAACCAACCCCCCCTACACAAGTCAGTAATCTAATAAACTAAAAGAATCCAAAAACACATATCCAGTTCCTTCTCAAGTACACAGGTTTCTATCTCAGTAGGAGGCACTGTTAGTGGAAGACCTTTTAAACAAATCACTACAGTCCTCCAGACCAAGCTTTTTACTGAATGCAACAAGCTTTTTAGAGCCAGTAAAAACATTATACTAAAACACCTCACATCATATAAAACAGGATCTTACTCCCTAGGCTAGCAAGCTTTTCACTGAGCAACAGCATATGATATTTGTTGATTTTGTACCATAATGTTCTGAAGGTATCATCACTACTTACAGTTCTTGTAAATAAACATAATCTGCAACAGCAAAAAAACTAGTAAGATTCTTTAATGCCAAAAGCACTAGCAAAAAAAAAAAAATGGCACTTCTGGCTATTATAGGTACGAGAGAAAATCTTTATAATGAGTATTTTAACATTTTAAATCTTGATATATTGCCTTAATATAAATGATATAAATGCTCAGTAGAGCATTTCAGTTTAATGCAAAGGACCCATTACAGAGAGTCCAGAGAAGGTCAGCCAGATTTCCTAGTGACATTCTGCAATTTTTAAACCACAGTTGGTCCAAAGAATAAGCAAATTTAGTGTCACAACTTAGACCTGATGCTGACAAAGTAATACACTCGTTAATTTTAACCAAGGTTAGTATCAAACTACACAATAAAATTTTTAAGTGCTATAAGCACTTCAGTATCATTTCCCATTAGGACTTGAATCTCATACTGAATCAAGTCAAAACATAAAGTGTGCTAACAGCTTTATCAAGCTTTGAATAACTCTATACTTCACCAGTTAAGGAGAGTAACTACGTTATTGGGGGATACTGCATTTTTAGAGGAGAAAAGGTGAGCTTGAAGAAAAGCCTTTCTTTAAAACGATTTAGTCTTACGCAAGAAAG
The DNA here is from genome assembly GCA_013397135.1 of Pachyramphus minor. Taxonomy (NCBI): domain Eukaryota; kingdom Metazoa; phylum Chordata; class Aves; order Passeriformes; family Tyrannidae; genus Pachyramphus; species Pachyramphus minor. Next base: position 130,547 of record VYXB01004457.1, read on the forward strand.
ATTAGCTTCAACCTCATGCATTTACAGGTCTCATGGAATTATACAATAGAATGCTTGGAGCTGGAGGGGACCCACAAGGATCAGGGTCCAGCTCTTAAGTGAATGGCCCATATGGAGATTGAACCCACGACCTCGGCCTTATTAGCGCCATGCTCTAACCAACGGAGCTAAATAATGACTCAGTGCACTAGGCTTTAATTTCCTCTAAAAATCTTACTGTAGTCCAATCAATAACAATAGGAAGATTAGCCACCATCACTTTAACTTCCATGCTGTTCAAGATTTCCCAGGGAAGGTACAGGTGAGGCAGAGCTTAAAACTCTACCTGCTATGGCACAAAAGCATGACCAGGCTCACTGCTATCAACAAAGCTGTGCTTGGACCAAAGATGCTAAACTAGGGAGAAAGGTTGTGTGCAGACAAAAGTTAAGCATAATTTTAATAACTCCAGCTTCAAAAAAACTGCACAAAAATTGTGCCTCAATGTGCACACCCCAGTCCTGGTGTCCTGATTATCCATCCCAGGTGCCCAGTGGAGTGCATCTTTGCTCCCCTTTTTTCCCATATGTCCAGGATCCATTGACTTTACATATTTCAATAGGAGCCAGACACATTGTGGCATACAGAGAGAACACAGGGTGCATATCTACACCCAGGAACTGGCATTCCCTGATCCCACAGCTTAGATGTAATTATTAAAACTTCAGACTTCTGAAAGCAAATTTAAAATAAATTATTATTTTTTTTCAGAGAAAGAACAGTAACTAACTTTAACTTAATCTTATGAAAGACTTAACCATGTAAACATCAAATATTTTTTTAAAAAGACTAAGGATCCTGATCCCTCAATACTAGAGTACCATGTATTACATTTTAGTCAAAAACTTTAAAGGCCAGATTAATTTTTTTGTTTTATTCTTATCTTCAAGAAAAGCAACAGCAGGTCAGATATTACACAGACACCCCCCACCCCTTCTTTACATACACCTCATTTCACAGCCTTTTCTCTCAGAACCTTCTACCATCCCTCATCTACCCCACCCTTCAGGATCCAGACCTTGCAAAGAAATATGCACAATTTTAACTTCTAGCAGATAGTTTATCCAATTCATAACATAATACAAAAGTTAAAACATGAAGCATTTGCACTTCTACTGCAGCAAACGGCCATCTGAAAACTCAAACAAGGAAAAAAAAAGAAAGGGAGAGAATTAAAATCCCTGCAAAACTGAAAGAACAGATTGTCCTCCTTTCCCACTAAAAGTAAGACAAAAAGTGGTAGCCTTAATCTGAAGTTGGGAGAAAGTCAAGCACCGAAATCAGTAATTTAGGAAAGCTATGAAAAATGTTCCCATCTAGCATGCTTTTAGGACTTCAAGATATCTCTGAAATAGTTTAGGCTTGACTAACTCTATTTCTGAACAAGAGGGAACTCAAAGTACCTTTTCGGTTCATCTAAGTCTACTTTTTAAGAGTTTTAAGTATTCTTGAACTGTCACTTAAAACGTCAATTTATCTCCATTTCTCCAGGTCTTCAAATGAGCTGCATGGAGGGTAAAAGTATTCCAACTAAAAGTGTAGTAAAAAAAAAATCTGTCATTTTCTTCTGTTGGCATGTTTGATCTAAGTTGATGGCCTTGCTCTATCTGCATCACTCTTGTAGTTGGCACATTTTTGGCTTTTGAAATACTCAGCTCAAAACAACCAATCAACCAAAAAAATACACCCACACAAAACCCAAACCAACCTACACACACTCCCATTTGCTCCTTTCACTATAAAATGTTATAGCATAGTCACCTCGGTTCTGTTGGTACAGGTCAATTCTGCCTTTTTTCTTCCTTTTTTTTTTTTTTTTTTTATTTTTTTATCTCCTCTGTTCACTCCTATTCCTAAAAGGATATTCACAAAGTTGTGCCATAAGTGGCATAAGTTTACTGAAGTTATTAGCAGCTCCCTTGAATCTGATCTAGGAAGTCCAGGTACTTCAAATCCCTCACCTCAATTCATGAAAATGCAGGAATGACTTTAAAATGCGACATCCCAAGTGTATGTCTTTCATAAAGAACTAATCCTGTAATGACTGTGAACAGTATTTTAGAAAGCCAAATATAAGACAAGGAAAAAGATGAACAAAGGACAAAATACTTTGGCAACATTAAGCTGCACAAGCCACAGTCCTATCTGTATTTAAAACCCTGAAGTGTGACATTATCTCGTGTCTTCTATTTAAAACCATACATTTTTGCAGATGTCATTTCAACAAAATTTCCATGGATTAACATGGCAGCAACAAAAAGACTGTGGCTTATGATTGAAACGTAGAAGAGAAGTATTTCATAAAGACTTTGTATTTTGTTGTGTTCAAAATATTTTGGCATATTTGTCATTTAAACCCATCTCCTTGCTGTTTAGAAGGGCCAGGGCTGGAAGCACATTGTATTTGCCTCTTAAGGAAAAGGCAAAGACAGTTTAATAATTTGTCAAACTTGAGGTGATTGCTGTGTAAGTCTCTAACTAGAATCATTCAGTATATAACTGCTGTTATAAAACAAGAGAAGGAGCTAATATGATTTTCAGTACACCTATGATAAACATTTTAGAAAATAAATGGTATAATGAATGCTTTTCATAATTCGCTGATATAGACACATATCCAGGTTCAAGTAAAATTAAATGGAATTTACCTCATTTCTGTTCAATGATTACATATTAAGTCAGTTCTCTACATTCTGGAATCCCTCTCAGAGAGGGTTGGTTAGAAAATCAATGTCAATTAAGGTGCCTTAAGTTATTTCCTTTGCCATACATACCCATTCTTCATTAGCAGTGGGTCATACATTTCCTCTGTTTTGGTCTTGCTCTTACACTTACGCAGAACTACTGACCCACACCCTACTTCCTCCACTACTTATTCACAACAGCAGAATGGCCAGCAAAAACTGCTCCAACACCACACTGACAAAGGAATTGGCTATAAAATAAGCCAGGCATCTGACTTCCTATTCTACAGATGTTTGCTGCACTATCCTTCCTGTTCTGCAGCATCTTTTACTTTACAGTTCCAAAGTGCTATATAAAAATGCATTGTTAATTTTACATAAGGAAAAGATAGTATGCATTTAGATATTCTCTCCTCACCAATTTAAAATAATTTACTATAACAATACAGTTTCTGGAAAGAGGCTATACTATGTGTATTCAGAGATGTTACTTAAGAGTGAAGACTCACATTCCAAGGGGCAAGTTAGAACAATACAGTAAATATCACTAATACAAGTAAATTCACAAGATTAAGTATCTGTTGTATAATTATTGCTAAGTCTACCCTGCATTTTTCTATTGGCTATGTATCAGTAACTTTGCTTATCACAACGTTTAGATTTTTAGTCTAACACACAGGAAGACTTCATAGAAAATTTTACACAAATTTACTATGGTAGTAACACTAATAATCTATAACTTGAATGCACTCAGACCTGTAGCAGGCTGTTGCTGCTGAGTAAGTGTTGCAGCCATCGCAACGGCTGCTGCATTTGGTATGTTGCTGAAAGGGGTCGGTCCAGTGGTAACACGTGGCGCGCTTTGCCACTTCTTAGCTTCGGTTCGTCTTGCCTCAAACACATCCATGGCATCTCCCAGAAAGCTTTTCCTGTAGCCAAGGTATTGGTCTTTGAGCATCTGAAGGGGGTGGGAGGAAGCCATTTTAGTTCCATGTAACTGACATAAAACCTTAACTTAATAAGGAAAGAGACACCAAGTTATAAATAACATTTCCTAAAAAAACCCCAAAACAAAACACAAAAAGCCCCCACCAAACCAACAACCACCACCACCAAAACAAACAAGAAGCTCCCCAAACCCCCTCCCAAAAAAACCCTTGTTGGGCTATGAGCCAGAAAGGACTGGTTTGCACCAGCTACAGTCAGAACAGGTTCCTTACTTAAATTTTGTAAAGCAGTCAAGCACAACAGACTAACATACTAAATAGTATCCAAATCTTTCAAAGTTGGTGCAAAATTCAATTTGTATCACTGTACTAGCTGATCTAAGATGTAAAATAAAAACACATTACTAGCTTACAAAATAACACCCCTTTCTTGAGTGCTACCCTTTCCTCATGGAGTCTGCTTTTGCTCCCCATCACCTTCACCTGTCTTTCCTTCCTTTCACTCTTGCATTTCTTTCTTAGCACAAAGCTAAAGAAGCTACCAGTGTTTTAGAATTCACTTGTTTCTGATGCATTTCATTACTGATGCTACACAGTCCAAATGCCATAGATCATTCTGCCTGGAGGTAACAAGTAGCCCAAGCCTGTTGTCTCGTGCTCCCACCACCACCTTTTGTGGCAATACCAGCAAGGCCTGTTCATCATAAGCAATCTCTATCTGTCACAAATGAGGAAATTAGAGCCAGATTAGGTAACAAAAAAAGAATAAATAGCTTTAACTAAACAATGAATAGAATGAGTTCCATCTTACAACAGAAAATCTTTAAATGCAGCAGACTTATTAAAGAACAACAGATTCAATTTCATGGAAGGCATACTACATTCTGTATTCCTGGCCAAGGGTATGCTTGTTTCCTAGAAGAGGAGTTTATAGTCCAAAAATTCTGACTCAGGATTTGAACAGCTGTAATCACAAATCTACCAGCAACAGCAGGCAACACACAGAAGAATAACTTCACTATCACATCAGCAGTACTGTCTTTGGAGAGAAAAGACATTTGTAGAACTCTGGCAAAATTTAATACAGTGCCACACTCACTGCCCTAGGAGCTGACAAATGCCATGAGACATCATAGAGCAGTTCTTAAGGCTAATCTGTGCTGAATGATAATAGTAGATAATGACATTATCTGCGCAAATTGTGCCCAAGCACATCTTACTTCTCACTGACCCAGGATACAGAATCCATCTATACGTTCATATGTGATATAAATATATTTACCAACCCCATGCAAAGATGTTTCAGGCCATGTGTTGGTTGTTTTGTTTTGGAGTTTGTTTTTGTTTTTTTCTACTTCAAGTTTTTAGAACTTACAACTTTGCACATACAACAAGTGTAAGTGCAAACCAGAAAGCCTACTTTGGGTGAAGGAATGAATTGTGATCCCAGCTCTGCCTTCACAAACCACATCACAACCATCAGATAAGGCAGAGACAGCAGTTTCAAAACTGCTCTCCCTCTTAGCATCTTGTAGCTGTTAAACTAAAACAGATGGTTATAATGACAGATTCACTTAAGCATTACATTCATTTTTCTGTTTTTTGAAGCTTTGGCTTTAACTTGCCTTCCAAAGTATCAGCATTCATATCTACCAACTAGATTAAATCTCAGAAAAATTTCCCAAAAGAAAAATCCTCAAATCATCCCCTTAGTTTCAAGCAACAGAATACTACTTAAACTGAAAACTCCTATTCAGTCACAATGACAAGGTACTAAAGATACTATTGCTTATACTTGCATACTAATCCAGCTGTTCATACTGAAGAACAACAATGACTCATCACAAAGACCACTGCATGAGTTCAGGTTATACAGAGATCTCAGAATTGAAGCACCCTGAAAACATTTGGGACACTTTTTGTGTAATTCTGCTGAAAATATGGAGGAGTTTACATATTCCATACCTGGTACCAAAACAGAGTCAACCGAGAGCAGCACAAATATCTGATAGCAGGTAGCTGTAAACCAGTGAGCATCTGTGCTGACAGAAGCAATGCCATCCAAGCAATCTAGATCATACAAGATTCTCAGCATTCCTGACTTTTATTCAGGAAAAGTACAAAGTTTCAGATGTTTAGAGAACTAACAATACTTTGCAGAAGAAGCTTACAGAAGGAAACAAGAAGAAGATTTAAGATATCTATTTCCATGAAGGAAGTCACTTAGCAGAAAAAAAAAACCACTTGAACTCTTCTCCGAGTTGGTTTGTTTTGTTTTTTGTAACCAAGAAGGATTCTGATGTTATATAAAAAAAAAAATAGATTGTAGAACAGTGACATTTTCTCAACATATCCAGAACTGTAAACAGGAAAAAAAGAGCCAGAGTCCATGATGGAAAAAACCAGACCTAACTAGGACCTTTGATACATAAGCATTTTTTCACCGTAGTCTTTTTTCCCTTCTATACATAGAACTTACCATGAAATCCAGGTTTAAAAAAATTAAACTTGCCAGAATACAATTTTAACCGCAATTCCTTTATATGCTGAAAAATCTTACATATGGAAACTTATTTTTCTCCTATTACCTATTTGATCAAGAGCAGATTTAAATCATCTTTGTTTGAGATCAAGAGGTCATTAGGCAAAAATCAAAATATAAAACCATGAGATCAAAGACATTTCAAAAACTGATCAACAGTTGTAAGCTAAGAAGCTAAATGAAAAACATTTTGTAACCCAAGTGATTGTGGTCAGTTGCTATCATCTCTACCAGTAAGTACTTCAAATTAGACTTCAATTGAACAACAGTTAGTTTTTTAATCAAAGCACTTCTCCAGGACAGTTTGAAAATTTTTAGAAGCACTGAATTTAACAGAAAGGCAAAAAAACCAAGCAACCAACCAAACAAACAAAAAAAAACCCCTAAAACAAACAAACAAAAAAACCCCTAAACAAATATTTTCAAAAAGCGACTCTTTGCAGCCCTTTCACTAAATACATAGTAACACATGAAAACAACATACCTTTACATTTTCATGGATTGATTGAAGTTGTGCAGCTAAAGCTACAAATGTTTGATAGATTTTCTGCATAGCCATAGACAAATCTGTAAGAGGTGTGTAAAAGACTGGTAAGTGACAATCTCATTACCAGAAGATTTAGTATTTATACTAAATTAAGAAGCTCACCCAAAACCCATAGAGCACAAACATGTGAACAAGTTAGTGTCTATAAGAAATACAGGATTACAGCAATTAGGTGACACAAGGCTTCAAACTCTATTTTGAAAAGCACTCTTTTCTCAGATTTATTTTTATATGAACAGTAAATAGTTTCCTATGATTCTGTCATCTGCAAAGCTAAAAAATAATATTTAAACTAACTTTATCCAATTACAAAGGAACATTTTAATCTTATCGGCTTTTACGTGTATACAGTTAAATGAAATTTTCTTGCATTTGTATATATTTGCCACTCTTTCTTTTCACTTTTCTTCAGTCGATTTTGTCAGAGATAGCAGTAGAATGGAAGATTTATTTACATTTAAAAGACATAATTTTAACCAGCATCATGGGAACTCTTAATCTAGCTCAACCCACAAGCACATCACAAACAAAGAAAAACAACAGGGAATCTCTTGCTTACAAAAGTCTTGTATTTAGGATTTGTCACCTCCTACAAAGATATGAAAGTATTTTCAGGGCACCGACCCAACTAACACAAAATTGTAGTATTAAAGGGGATATCTCAAAGATTTTGACAAAATGAGGCATCTGCTGACAAAAAAATATTTTTCTCAAAGAAGCACTGAAACAATGTACCAAAGTGAAGGACAGAAAAGTGCTGAAGTGGTCTTTCATTGTAAAAAGATCAGCTGCATTTCCTCTGAAGGATGTGTATAACCTACTGAAATGTAAATAGTAGCTATCAAGTTCTTGAAGATGCATAGGTCTAGCAATGATTCTTGAACTGAAAATGTCTGCGTCTCCATAGGGGAAATTCTCCATTATAAAAATGAAAAACTGTGGAATTAGTGTCATGACACCCTGCAGGGTTGTAGAGGCAGTTGTGTCTAGGAAGACTGGCCACAAGTTTCCAAAGACTCTGGAGGCAACCTATTGGTACTGAATACTAGACACTTCAAAATTCTCAGGACATTCTGAGTTATGGAATCCTGCACGGCAATTTAAGTTTCTCCTGTAAGGAAAGGCTACATATGCAATACAGTGTTGACTAGAGCAGTACACCATTTGTTGACAGTATGCAGTTACTGAGAGTTAACAGTATGACAGTTACTCACTTGTCCGCACAAGCAAGGAACCTTTAGACTACAGTAGAAACTGCTGAAAAACCTTAGGAAAACCTGGGAAGGCATCCCTCATACTCTTGATGGACAAGAAGGCCACACAGAGAGAGGACCCTTGGGATTCAGCAGATTTTCTACTCTGGAAGCTAGGTCTACACAGTCTTCTTGCTTTTTGACATATAAGGTCCATAGTTTATGTACCATCCTGTGATGGCAAGGTGTTCAAATATCATTTAGCACAGAAAGACATGCACTTGAAATCACTGCTTATTGCAGGACCTGTATCTAAATCAAAAGATAAAACTGTCTATGATCACAGGAATGGTAACCAAACAGAAGACTACTGTCTAGAGGTCAGTATTCTTTAAGCAGAAAGGTTTTCTCAAGATTGAATGACATGGCAGAAAACAAGACTAAATTTTCTTAGTCAAACAGAGTAGAAGGCAATACCAAGGCTTCAAACTAGGGAGAAGTTCCCATTTTGATCTGGAGCTGGCATAGAAGGCACTCGTGTTTGCCTGGTCAGACAGCTCAGTGCAAGACAGAAGGTGCCAGACATCATCTAGATGCTGAGAGGGAGATGTGGATGTCAAAACAAACCAAGCTTACAAATCACACCTCAGAAACTGGATCCATCTTAAAAAGCTCAAGAACCTTTATGAATTTAACCTTTAATTCCAAATCCTTAGATTGAAGAACTAAGGAATACATCTGAACACTAATTTCTGTAAGTGAAATGAGAAAAGCCAATGATAACAAGAGAGAAGAGAGAATAATTACTAAGTTTATGCTAAAGGTATAAGTTTGTTTAATTCTTCATGTATTTAAAACTGAAATATTTACCTTGTGGAGTTATGTGTGAATTATTTGCTTGAGTAGCAAGATGATTTTCCAGTTCTTCTATTTGTTGCCTGTATTGCTGCAGCTGTACTTCAAATTGTTCAACCAAGATTCTGAAGTAGCTAGAAAAGTAAATCAAAGAAATTGTATAATTATACTTCAGTAGGTTGCCAATACATCTGATCTGTATTAGCTGCTAATTTTCATTCAGTTCATTGCACAGTTATGTTCTATGACATCCGTGATAGCACTTTATTACTGGAATTTTAAGACATTAAGATAAATTAAATGCGGAAATAAAACACTACTTCTATGAAGCACACCATGCTACAAGAAGCAGAAAAAATTGTAATAAGTTCACAGAGTCACAGAATGGTTAAGCTGGACTAGATAATCTTGAAAGGTCCCTTCCAAATCCTCTGCCATAAGCATGGCAGCATATCTTCAATAAGATCAGGTTGCTCAGAGCTCTGTATAACTTGACCTCAAATGTTTCCAGGGATGGGGCATTCATCACCTCTTTGGGCAACTTTTCCCAGTGTTTCCCCACCCTCATCATAAAAAATTTCTTCCTTATATCTAGTCTGAATCTATCCTCTTCAATTTAAAACCATTACCCCTTGTTCTAACAGGCCCCACTAAAAAAGCCTGTCTTTTCTACAAGCCCTTTTAAGTACTGAAAGCTGCAGTAATGTCTCCTAAATTCTTCTCAAGTTGTATAATTAACTATTTTTTACAAATAACAGCAACTCACTCTGCTGGGGCTGTATTTTCGTGCTGAAGACCAGGAGGAGTTTTCTGAGTTCGTAATGCTATTTCTGCATTCTTTAGTTCCTAAATAAATACGGAAAATTAATAAAATATAAGGTTCTGTATGAAGTGTTCAAAAAGAAAAACAGCTAGGACACTCTACTATGCATTGACATAAAGTATTTTCTTCATAAATTTATGTTAAGATCATGACAGAATCTGACCAGAATTTCTCCAAAGAACAGACTGCAGGGAAGTTGGAGAACTGCAAATACTAACAGAAGGCTGGGGAAGGAACAAAAGATAGCACATACTGAAAGCACTTTAGGCACTCAAAAGTTAAGAAAATATTACACTAAGCTGTTAGAGATAAGATCTTTCTGTTGTACTTCAGAAATATTGTTATAAATACTGGGGACTAGAGGGAAAAAGCAGAACATTCAAATGTATGGAAGTAACACACCTAAAAGAGAAGAAATAGAGCAAAAAGGATTATTTTACCTTTTTAAAAAAATATTAACAACTTTGGAAAAATGCCTCTCTATGGAAATGATCATGTTATGCACGATAATTACAGCATACACTTCTGTTTAATATTTCTAATAACTCTACCATTAAGAATTTCTCAGTGGCTGGTTCTGTGATTATACTCAACTGCATCACGTACAGAAATACGGGAATATAATTAACAAGGTTTTGTTTTCACAGAAAACTGTTGGCAAGTCACAACTAGAGAATAAAATAGAGGAAAACCATTGACATTTTAACTTTAGAATTAAACATTACTTATTTATATAGCAATACTTGACATGCTAGATGAAATAAAAAGGGATACAGAACTTCACCTGAAAAGCATTTGCATCAAAACTCAAGCTCAAACTGTCTGCAAAGCTAAGACACAGACTGGTGGACAGACTTGTGACTCAAGCTCACTAAATGAAAACTAGGGCTAATTATGATATTTTGGTTCCTGAAATATTATGGGGTGTTTTTTTGTTTGGTTGTTTATTTTAAAAGTCATCAGAAGAACACATACTTGCATTTCTGCTGCTCCGGAGTTCAGCAAGTTGTTACAAATGTGTCTTCACTAGCAACTGAATATATTACTGAAACTCAACTAAAGTGGGCAGGCATTCCCTCCTGTTGCCTCTGCTAGGCAGGAATGCTTTCCTGAATGAAAAGTCATTTTACTGCTGTTGTACTTACCTGAAAATACTGACATCACAGATTTCAGTCTCCTCCAGTAACTTCAAATAGATCAGAAGTGATTCAAGTTTTCATTTTGTTTACAACTGTTTTAGTTTGGATGCATGTGTTAACTTTACTGATAAGAAAGGCTAGTTATCCTATATGAAACAATCAACATACAAACTCTACATGACAAAATTTATATCCATTTATACCTGCGCAGTTTCAACTTTCAGCTTGTCAATATTAAGAGTGTTTCTCTGTAATCCACTGGCAACTACAGACAGAAGCTGTTTCAAAGCTTTAATGTCTTCTTGTACTTTGAGCATTGCTTTAGAGGACATTCTACTAATTTCTTCCTGAACTTGTTTTTGTTCTTTCACAAATTTCCTGAGGAAGGTAAAAAGAGGGGGTTGAGGAAGAAACAAACATAATATATTGAACCTGAAGTACCCAAGTGTTTACCTCTTGGTCACATTACTTAAACAGCTATTATTTTTTCCAAAACCAAGTACTGAACAGTAAAATTACTATATGGCATAGTACTATCTTAACTCCTAGCATACTAATACTGTAAAAAAATCAACATAAAAACAAAAACAAAAACCCTCCCCAAAAACCCTTAACTTCAAATAGCAAGTGTTTAAACATGTTATGCTGAATGACAAGCCAAGATATATTTTATGTTATATATACATAGTTTTTTATATATATATATATATATAAAACATATGTAGTGGGTTTCTACGGCTGGGTTTTGGTAGCAGGGGGCACCGCAGGGGTGGCCTCTGAGAAGCTGCCAGAAGCCTCCCCTGTCCCATGTGATAGCCAGCTCCAGGACGGACTTCCAGCCGCTGGCCAAGGCTGAGCCAATCAGAAGCGATAGTAATGCCTCTGTGATAACACATTTAAGAAAATAACAGTGTTGCCGAAGAAATTCTGGCCAGGGAAGAGCAGAGTGAGAACATGGGAATAACAATCTAGACACCAAGGTCAGTGCAGAGGGAGGGGCAGGAGCTGCTCCGGGCACCAGAGCTGAGGTTGCCCTGCAGCCCGTGGCGCAGCCCATGGTGGGGCAGCTGTGCCCCTGCAGCCCATGAAGGACCATTGGAGCACAGAGACCCCCCCCTGCAGCCCATGGAGGAGCCCACGCTGGAGCAGGTGGATGCATGAAGGAGGCTGTTACCCTGTGGGAGGCCCAGGATGGAGCGGGGTCCTGCCAGAGACCTGTGGCCCATGGAGAGGGAAGCCCATGCTGGAGCAGGCTTTTCCTGGGTAGGACTCATGGCCCTGTGGGGGACCCGTGCCGGTACAGATCATTTGTGAATGACTGCACCCCATGGAGCAGGGACCCACGGGACAGCAGACTGGGAAGAACTGGTGCCCGAGGGGTGGACTCACACTGGAGAGGTCCATTAAGGACTGTCTCCCATGGGAAGGACCCCACAGGAGCAGGGGAAGGACTCCTCTCCTGAGCAGCAGCAGAAACAACAACTGACTTCAATCCCTGTTCCTGTCGCCCTGCACCACTGGGGGCAAGGAGGGAAAATGTGGAAGGAAGGAGGGGTGGGGGGAAAGTGTTTTTAAGACTGTTTTATTTCTCACTCTTTGGCTCTTATCCTGTTAGTAATAAATTCAAGTACTATTCCCACTTTGAGTCTGTTTTGCCCATGAAGAGAATCAGTAAGTGACCTCTCCCAGTTCTTATCTCTACTCATGAATCCTTAGCTGTTTTTTTTTCTCTCTCCTCTGCCTAGTTGCAGAAGGAGAGTGAGAGAGCAACTTTAGTGGGTACCTGGAATCTGGCCAGGGTCAACCCACCACACATCTGTATAAAAGCAATTTACTATTTTGAACTCACAAATACAGCGACACGCAGCCAAGTCTACAACCCATTTCCTTCCTGCCTGAGGGAAGGCTCTTTTGCCGTTCTCTATTCCATATGAGAGCCACACTGCATGTGCAATATGGACATAAGGTTCAATAATAACTATGCATGTGCAACAAGTTTAATACTCCTAGGGAGAGATGGCTAGGATTCTAAGAGCATACTGTTGGGCAGGCCTATTTGCATAAATGCATGAAAAAGCGAGACTGAAAAAAACCCACCAGACTAAGACTTCAGCTACTAGAACTATCCATCTACTCTTTTCCCAAGGTTGACCTGCCAAAAGGCTAATTGTTCTCCATGCAGCCTCCAGTAGGATGTTCCTGACATAGAGCATCAACAGCACACAGTACTTTAGCTAATTACCACAAATTAAAACCACTACTTACTGAAGATTTTCTACATCTTGACAGATTACTGGAGGTAGATTTTCATCCTTCAGTGCTTTGCTATCTCTGTGAGAGACAATGAACGTTTAGATGGTGCTTTCATGCTGCCAAACATTTTTGCATAACTACCAAATATCGCTAAAACATTCAAGTGAGTGATTAGTTTTGTATCCATTACACACATGTTGCAGCTAGGATTAGTGCACACTAGAGATACTATGCCAGGGTCCAAGCCTGTGGTGTAAGCGTTATACACATTTGCAGAAACCATTTTTCAGACCAAGATGATCAGCCTATAGCAGCTGTCAAATAAGCTATAGGTATTGCATTTAAAGGAAGAATTGCTGCATCTAAAATGATGAACCAACACTACTAAATTGCTCGTGTTGCAAGTGTTGGTTATGTACATCTACTCTTTTTTCAGTAGTACAGATCAGTACAAAAGCTAAAATATTTGTTTAGCTGCTTTCTAATAAGACATAGAATGCAAAGAAAATCTGACACTTACTCTGGTCTTGTTCCTGTTTTGTCACCTAGAAAAATAAAAACTGTATGTCAGAAATAAACCTTTGAAGAACAAACAAAACAACCTTAATAAGATTTTCGGGAAGAGCTAATGACTACAATCTGCTTGGTTTCTCTTGATAAGCAGAACAGACTAGACTAGCCATAAAGGGAAGAAGGTTTTAATTTACACCCCCTTCACAGATAACTATCTTTTCACAACCAATGCTTCAACAGTTGAGGTGCTAATTTCTTGGCACACAGAGTAATGCAAAACATCTTTTGGCACTATGTAAGTCACTACAAATGCATAAACAACTGCAGTTGCATAAGAAATCTGTTCCTGCTTATGCAACCACAACTCACTTAGACATGAACCCACAAAACATTCAAGTGTTTAAATTCAGCTACAGCAGTTTCCTCTCAAATACAAAGGTAAGGAACGTTTGCCCAGTGGAGTTCCCTAAGAATTCTGCTACTGCAGTAATCAGGTTTTACAGAACTGAAGATGTTACTGTTACCTACCACCTGCAGACTCCAAATTACACATCTGTGGATCAAGATGCCAAATGCCTCTGAGTGACAGAACACAGCTGAAAACAGTATCATGAATTACACAGATCATGACTATTTCTAGAGTTACGGCCAGGGGCAATAATTGCATCCCATACCACAGCAGTCTGCTAGGAAGAACACTCACTCAAAGCCCAAGAAACTGGCTTCATCTTCAGTTTGGTTACAACTCACATCCTGTCTTCACTCTCAGTGCCACCAAGACAGAAAGTAGCTATGCAGCTAATGCTAGTACCACAAACTAAGTTTTACGTTGCACAAGGTGCTCCTGCCGGGAATAGCTAGTACTTTTAGAAGCAACATCTACTTAAATCATCTACAGACTGTCACCAAGTACACTAGAAAGCCTGCACTCACAACCATTCCTCATGCCCTTTGCTAACAGAAAAAAATAATTTATAGCAAGTTGAAAGAAAAAAAAGAGGTGGGAGGGGTAAACACCAGAACTTACAACTTAATTTTTGCCTAATTTTTTGGTTATCAGCAGAGAAAGAAGTATGCTTTGCTTTCTCTCTCCAGCCACCTTTTTCTCTTTTGTTTGTTTTGTTGTTGCTGTACATCAGGACAATACTTATGAAGTAAAACATCCAGATTTGAAATCAGATTTTGCCAGTTTCTGGGCAAGCAAGTGCTTCAGATTTTACATTTTTTAATGCTCTTTTTAGCAATACACAAGTAAAAATTAGAACAGCTTTGTTTTCCTGCAACAATATTTTAAAGAAATACAGGACAGTCAGTTTTCAGAAGGAAAAGCTTTTATATCCAATTCCATTGGAGAAGAGAGAACAGGTGCTAGTCCCTAGGGCACTTTTCTTTGCTAGCCACATCTCCTGGTACTTTTTTCATGAAGAAAAAAAGAAATAAAAACCTCAAAATCATAGAAACCACCATTTTCAAACCTTAACACAGTTCCTCACATAACAGTACAAACAAGTGTACTGACAGAACTAAGTAGCAGCACATAAATAGGGATATTTGTCAGGGCTGCTTAAGCCAGCACTAGCCATTATGAGAAACACTCCTAAATTAAAACAAACCCACAAAAACCAGTCTCCTTTGACATTTCCCACTGCTTAGCTAAGGGATCTCTGCTTATCCTGACAGCAATAGTCCAACTCACACAGTTCCAATCTTCAACATCTGGGGGAATTCAGATACTCACACAAGTTTCTGCTCTAAGAGATGAACAAACCAACACTACTGCCAAAGTAGATTTTGAGTCTGCAGTTCTCTGGTCCTCATTTTATAACGTGTATGTTGTGGAAGTGTGGTGATACCCCAGTATTATAGTAATGGAAATCCCACAAATACATAGGAATCAAAGCTTTTCACTACTCCCAGTTTCACTAATGAACTCCAAAAACATCTTGCAGAGCACTCCAGTTTGGAGAGGCAATATGCCCTCTCTTCTACAAGTAAGAAGACCTCTATCCACAACTCATGTTACTCTGTAAAAATGGTTTCATAGAGTTTCTATATTTTTCTTCTCTTTTAGCTATTGGCATACCCAATTCAAAATTTCACTCCTGAATCAAAACAAGAAATTAAATTAACAGCACTGATTCACCAGAGAAAATGTACGTTTAAGCTTACTCTGGAAGTATAAAAGCAAGACAAATTATTAAGTGTTATAACAACCTGATAGAACGTATCAGATAGAACTACACACAGAAACACAGCTTTGAAGAACAACAGGTAAAATTAGTCCATTTTAATCGTGTAGGCTTTCAAAAGAAGAAACCAAGCTTAAGACCTTTTACAGCTGGAGAATGCTGACTTCAAAGCAGTATTTTTCATATTTGCACTATTTAAACATAGCTCTGCTCCTCCCTCTAGTGACGATCTGACATAAGAGCTCTAGAGAAACCTGCGATGGAATCTCAGCAAGCAGCCCTATGAGTCTTCACTCCCAGAAAGCTAAAGGGTTTAGATCTTGGCTCTCAAGCATGACACTAGCCTACATTCATTTTTACATAAGTAAATTCATTTACATTACATTACATTGCATTTGCACAGAAGATCTTGTTCTTCTGTAAATTCACAATATCTAAGAATGAATTTAACTGCAATGCCTTGTAAGGGAGAGGAAGTTAAAAGTTGACAGCTTCAATTCCCCACTCCTCACACAATGAAATGGTGTCTGCTGCAGTGTTCTGATAATTCTCTCAATGGAAAAAAAAAAAGAATGTTTTTTAAAAAACTTACTCTTTTTGTCTGAAGAACTACTAAAATCAATGCCACCAAGACCTTCATTGGCAGTAGTTGAAGGAGCTGCAGTTGTCCCCAGAGTCAAACCCAAAGCATTCTGCCCAAGTCCTATAAAAAAAATCCAAACAGCATTTTTGCACTTCAAGTGTTGATAATTCAAACTTATTTTAAACTAAAAGCACATATAAACTTGCTCAGTTTCAGTGTCCATTTACTACATTTGGATTAAAAAATATGCAAAATAAGCAGAGAAGAAATCAAATTGCATGAAGTTTCATACAACTTTACACAAGTGTTTTACGCAATTTCTTCACATTACCTGGTAGCTAATTAGATCACTAACTTGAGCAAAGAGCCAGTTTGAGCCCACTTGATGAAGGTGAATAGCCATAAGTCTATGCTAACATGCATCCCAGGGATGGGAACTCGCTGGTGATGTTGCCAGGACACTCTTCATCATCTCTGAAAAGCCATGGTGGTCAGGCAAAGCCCCCAGTGATTAAAAAAAGGGAAACATCGCTCCTATTCTTAAAAAGGTAAGAAAGGAAGACCTGGGGAACTACAAACCACTGAGCCTCACCTCTGTGCCTGGAAAAGTCATGGAGCAGACCCTCACGGAAGCAATGTTAAGGCACACGCAAGACAAGGAGGCAATTTGAGACAGACTGGCTCACTAAAGGCAAATTGTGCCTGACCAGTTTGAGGGCCTTCCTTGGAGAAGTGACTGCAAGTGCTGACAAGGTAAGACTGACTGTAGTCATCTACCTAGACTTCTGTGAGCCCTTTGACATGGACCCACACAACATCCTTATCTCCAAATTGGAGACGTGGATTTGAAGGGTGGACTATTTGGTAGTTAAAGAATTGGCTGGCTGGATGCAGCCAGAGGTATGGTCCATAGCTCTATGTCCAAACTGAGGCTGGCAACGAGTGCTGTCCCTCAAGGCTCTGTCTTGGGACTAGTGCTCTTCCGCATCTTCATCAGTTCACAGGCAGTGGGATCAAAGAGCACCCTCAGCAAGTTTGCAGAGGACACAAAGCTGAGCAGTACAGCTGACACAACAGCAGGAGGGGATGCCATCCAGAGGGACCTGGACAAGCTTCAGAAGTAGGTCCATGAGAACCTCATGAAGCACAAGCACCTAGGTCAGGGGAAATCCCATATTGGAATACAGATCGGGAGAACCCACTGACAGCAGTGCTGAGGAGAAGGACTTGGGAACTCTTTTGGATGGAATGCTGGACATGAGCCAACAGTATGTGCTTGCAGCCCAGAAAGCCAATCATATCCTAGGGCTCCATCAAAAGCAGCATGGCCAGCAGGTTGAGGGAGGTAATTCTGCCTCTCTACTCTGCCCTCATGAGACCCCATCTGGAATGCTGCATCCAGCTCTGGGGTCCTCAGCACAAGAAATACATGGACCTGTTGGAGCGAACCCAGAAGGTTACAGAGATGCTCAGAAAGCTGGAGCACCTCTCCTATGAAGACAGGTTGAGAGAGTTGTTCAGCTTAGAGATAAGAAGGCTCCATGGAGGCCTCATTGTGGCCTTCCAGTACTTAAAGGGGGCTTACAAAAAATAGGGAAAGTGACGTTTTACATGGGCAGATGACAGAATAGTGGCAGTGGCTTCAAACCGAAAGAGCAGGTTTAGATTAGATATAAGGAAGAAATTCTTTACTGTGAGGGTGGTGAGGCACTGGCACAGGTTGTTGAGAGAAGTTTTGGATGCCCCATCTATGGAAGTGTTCCAGGCCAGGCTGGATGGGGCCCTAAGCAACCTGGTCCATTGGATGGCATCCCAGGCCTTTGCAGGGTGTTGGAACTAGATGATCATTAAGGTCCCTTACAACCCAACCATTCTGTCATAGCATAACTATCTTTCTGTTTCATTTAAGAGCAGCGTTACCAAAACTACAACAAAGCACAAATTCTTCCTCTAGAGTTGAAAAAAGGAAGCCATGAAATGACAACATCAACAGTGAAAGATTTTACTCAGGCCAAACCCTTTAAAATAAGGAGATTTCAAATTCTCCAGTTATAGATATTTTTGTATCATTGCCATCTCCCATATATGATCAACTTCCTTGAGTCAATTATGGCAATGACAAGATTTTCCTGCATTTTCATTTTAAAAAAACTATTAAGTACAAACAAATTTAAGAATAAGAAAGGAGTCAACTATTTCAGATTTAACTTTTATTGCCCATGGACAATAAAAACACTGTTCTTAACTGTAGCACTGTTAAAAATTAAAATTCCACAGCATTAAGACTTTGTATAAACTTAAGTTATGAATTGATAAAATCACACATTAAATTTCAATATTTTGAAACAGAAGGAGAAAAAAACTAAAATAACTTACCTGTTGCTGCTGTGCTTGTATTCTGGAAAAGTGAACCTCCTAAACCCGCTAAGGCTCCTCCTAAGGAAAGGCCTGTGGAAGCAGTTGTCGTGGGAGCAGTTGTGCCACCCAAATTTAATGTAAAGCCAGTAGTTCCTGCAGAGAAAGGAAACCAGATTCATGCAGACACTGCCTTCAAATCCATAGACATTTTGAGACATTTGAGATTGTCCATAGACAATCTCAAATAACTGAAAGGTCTGAACGCCATGTTCATCATAATCAGATAATAAACTCAAATATTTTTATTTCTTTCAAATTTTTCAACCACAGCCATAGACTTCTGAATTATATGTTATTTTGTTCAACAACCTCATAACCCTGATCAGTCCATATTTACCCGGAACTATACAGAAATTTTGGCAGTCCCCCAGAACACTAGAGAATCTAGAACCTGGCACAGAATTTATTTTACAGCAAAAAAATAATATGCTACTGATTTTTATACTAAAATGCTGAAATTTTAATGTTTATGCTTAACATTAAAATATTTACACAACACATAAGATACAAGAACATTTTCATGGTAGTTTGAGCTGTCTTCTGGAATTAAGCATCCCAGTTTTTGGTAGGACAGGGAAGAATCAAGTAGGGAAAGAGCATAGGCATAAAGGGACAGAGCACAGAGGGCACAGATAGTTGAGCTCAAATGCAGTCTCCTAAAGCTAAGAAAAATGAACTCCAGTCTAAATTATCATCACGCCTGGTGCAGTTCAGCTGAGTTAAATATGATGGCAGGTGTATGTCAGTACAAGAAGTAATTTGGAAAAACCTTATTTCTGCTACTAGTTAACCATTTCAGGCCACCTGCACTAGGTAGACATTTTTCAAACCTTACAGCCATGAAAGCAGGAAGCTTTCAACCTTCAGTGGGGTTAACAGTAAGAAAAATTATTTTACATGATTAATAGCTATTGCTCTTCATAGCTCTTGATACAGTTCCAATGACTTAGATTATATACTGTCTACATCACCTGGTATACTGGTCGTAATTCTACCTGCATTAGAGTACCTAAATTTAGAACTCAGGAAGTCCAATGAACCTTTCAATACAGTACCATAAAATTATGCAAATAATAGAAAAATAAAACATAGAACTGTTTTACAATAGAGATTTACTGTTAAAAAAGCAAACAACCCCCCCCCAAACCCCTAAACATTTGCCTACCTGCTGCAGGAGTTGATGTAAGAGCAGATGATAATGACAGGCCACCCACCGAGGTAGAAGTAACAGGTAAAGCAAATGGTGTGGCTGAACCTGCAGGTTTGTTGAAACCTAAACTAAAGCCTGTAGTAGCTGCTGATGTGGTGGCAGGCGTGCCTAAAAGAAACCCAGAATCAATTATCGCTCTTGGAACGTTCTGTTTGAAAAATGAATGCTAAATTCACCATCTTTTCTGCATTCTTCCCATTTAACCATCACGAGTACCACGGTGTACAAGATCACTTGCATCACACAAAATATCCCCACAGCACTTTCAAATAAATTTCAGATGTTTACATCACTTGCACAGGCATTTTTAGCTCCAGAATTTCTAGGGATCCAATAGGCTTCAATCATGGACTGGCAATTATATCTAGTGGCAATCTAAAAAAACTGTAACAACAACAACAAAAAAAAAAAAGAGCTTCCACCAAGAGCATCTAGTAGATGACACACATATAGGTAACTGGAGCTATAAACAATATTGTTCAAAATACAGAGTAAAAATTCTCAATTGGATGTGCATACCAAAATAAATGCACATGTCCCTTCAACTTGCAAATAAGCAAAATTTGTCAGGATGTTATTGCCTCAAACTTTGCTTTTCAATACTTCTAAAGTAAAACAAATAAAAGTTCCCACTTTGTGCTGTTTTCATGGTAGGAACACATCTCATATTGTAGAATCCATACGCCAAAGTAAAAGAGGAGTGTGCACATACACACACAAACCACAATAACAAACACATACTTTGTATTCTCAGTAACTGCTGTTTGTTTTGGATGAAATAATTTCATTCAGCTACTGAAAAGAATTAATGGTCATCTCCATAGTACTGGCTTCCATGTATGATTATGCATCACACAGTGTCTTCTGGGTTAGCAGCTGCTCCTCCCTTCTTCTACCCATTTCATTTGCTTCTTTATTCAACACTATTTTTCCTATGTATTCTTAGTATGGTTTCCTAAGTTCTTTGACTGCAGTGAGTTTTGTAGCACCACCCCCATCCCTAACATTTGCGGTACTCAAGCACAGTTACTCCTCAGCTGCTGATGTTTAAAAAGAAAAAAAAAATCAAACCCGAAACAAAACAACCCAACAACAACCCACATATTCCCATATTTCTAATGACAGTTGAAAAACAAACAGTCACCCCAGGGTGCATCATAGAAACAAAAAATATTCTCAAAGTCTGTTCCAGTTCAACCCTCTTTATTCTTCTAAGAGAGGTAATTACCAAATAGACCTGTTCACACACAGTTCATTAAACCAAGAAATTCTGTATGAATAATTCTCTGATAACATATTTTACCTCCCCTCTGCTGAAGGATGAAACTCATTAGGGGAACATAAAACCAAAGTCTAACTTTTCACTGTGACTGTTGCACAGAAATTGAATAGTCCTTTAACAAGTAACAGCACCCAGATATGTGGGGCCTCACTCTGGTTTGCAGCCTTAACTTTTGGGCTGGCATACACACAAGCCATATTGATCACTAACTCTGTGTTACAGGAAAGATCTACCTCTTGGGGTTTTCTTGTGTCTGTATAACATTAAAATACAAGTTAGGTCCTTACCTAGTGTTAGTCCTGTAGCAATAGTTGTTGCTGTTCCTGCTTTAAAAATGAGAACAAATAAACAGAGTAAGAAGAGTAATTGAAGACCACAGAGAAGTTACGACAATAACAAACAGGAAACAAAACACTGAAATAATGCAACATGAGACAACTATTATACAAGTTTTTTCTGTAGTGTGTTTAAAATAAAACACTAACACAGAAAATGGCATTTGTAAGCACCAGCAGCACAAATCAAAGCATAACTGACTTTAAAAACCATTTTTCTTTACAAGAAACTGCTACCAGTGAAGCTGATTTTAACACAGCAGAATAGCAAACTGCATGAAACTTCAAACAAATGAGGGTAAAAAAATGGAAACTAGTAATTCCAACAAGCCATATGGTAGTATATAACATCAGCATGTAAGCCAGCAGATTTACAGTATAACGAAGAGGATTATAGAGTCCAAAGTCCTTGTAAATTCTTGTGTCTCAGTTTAGGGTTCTGCCCTATGGGTAACTTAAAGAGATTATTCTGAACAGAGTGTAACACCATTTCATATTTTAAAAACCATCTGACCAGATGATCAAAAAAGTCATTGAGAGCTAAAAGAAAATTACCCCAATGTAGCCAACCACAGTAAGGCTTTCAGCTTACTGTTGAATTTATTTGTAGTAAATTGGTTTTTAGAACTTTCCCTATCTGCTCATAGCAGCGTACAGGAAGAAAAAGACTATTTTGTCTAGCAATATTAGAGCCAAAGTAAAATCCATCATGTCTGTTTGGTGGCTGAAAAAAAAAAATACTTCCAGTCAGAAAAGTTCTACTCTTTTGCACTCTGTTATTTCTATAAGAAGCTGTCTGTTTATAGGCTGAATTAGAGACCTAAGAAAATATTATTCAATTTCTTCATGTGTATTGCTAACATTAAAAACCACCACCAACCCCAGAAACATTTACTACTTTAGGATTACATATACTGCATTACAAATGCTAACAATTTCAAATGTTTTAAAATATTTTTAGTTCAAAATACAGCTCATTCTTGCATCATAATTTTGAGCATCCTGGACTTAGAACTCAAGACTTTGATTTCTAAAAAACATCAGGTTTCAAATTATGGAACAATTTACACATAGCCCAGGCAGTTTTCTGGTAATTGCATTTGTGTTTCTGCAGTACTGGTACTGCAAGATTCACAATTAATGATCTCAAACTGCTCAATTAAGCTGTTTTAAAAAAACTAAGTAATATCCTGAGCTATAAAACTACTGTAAAATAGTAAGCACATTATAATGACCCAGTTTTTGTGGACATATAATTTATTTTTTTACTGCTGAATAAAATTTCAGCTAGAGAAGAATGCTTTTCTACCTGTACTGGTGCTTCCTAGTGTAAAGCCAGTGGCTGATTTTGATCCAAAAAGTCCACTCCCAAAGCCCACTGAAGGAGCCGATGTAGTTGCTGTAGCAGTGGAAGAGCCCAGAGTTCCAAAATTAAGTCCTCCTGTTGAGCTATTACAAAATAAGACTATTAGCAACAATTACAGTTCCAAATGAAAACATCCGCCTCCCCATTTCAATTTCTTTGAAATATCATCATTCACTTTCCCAAACCACAAACAACCCAGCTGAGCAAGACAGAGTCCAAGCTCACTGCCACCAAACAGAAAGCAGAACCCCATTTCCCTTTTTCCTTCCACAGCTCTCTAACTCCCATTGCTTCCCTGACACTAACACCAGCATTTGTTCAACTCCTGCTGAACTCCTAGATCTTGCCAGACCAGTAAGAAATTTCAGCTTTTCTCTGTTAGGTCATCTTATTAGTTCTGTCTGATTATTCTTCCTATTCCATTGAAATGGGAGAACAAGTGCTAGAGGAAGCACAAAGATAACAACAAATGTGCGAGGAGATCTTTTCAAAGCATGTTACAAGTCCAGTTAGTTACCTCTGACCAGAAACCTCAACCAGTGTTGCTTTCTGCCATTCTTAAGTGATAAGCAGCAGCATAGAACCATTCACAGCCAATAGCACAACTTTGCCCTACCTTACCATCAAAATACACTGAAGTATGAACTAATTTTCTAACCAAAACACTATCCTTTTACACAGGTGCCAACCACAGAGGACCCATGCCTACCATACCTTCTTTTCCGTCTGTCTACATGTCAGAAAGTTACAGAAATAAGCTTCCAGAGCTATTTTCACTCGTGAAGGGGAAGAGAAAGGATGGGGAAAATCAGAGATCAGTCATCGCTAGGAAAATTAAGCCTTTTTAATTTCTTTTGGGTAACTACACATTTTAGAGGTTCCATGCCAAATAAAGACCAAGCTTTACATTTAGCACAGAACACATTGTCATTGTACAATGTACATTGTACAAAACACAGGAGAATACAACAGTCATTATCTCCAATCACAGCCATTTGCAAACGTAATTTAAAAAAATTTGTTCTTAATTTACGAAAGATTAGGTAAATAATATATTTGTAGTAACTTCTTGCTCCCACTTGTGAGCCTTTTTAGAAACAAGATAAGTTTTCTCTAACTAAAGACATTTTGCAAACGTATAACAGTAGCACTGAAACAAAATGCAATTTAGACTCCCAGGTAACAGTTGTCAAGGAATGTTTTATGTTTCAAGTGTTCAGTATTCTCTCACTGTTCCTTTATCTCCTCTCTCCTATTTTACGAAGGCAGCTCCTAACATAAGTTAAACACAAAAGTAAATCCTTAAAAAAAAAGGCTATAACTAGCTTTTGCATTAGAACTTTTCAAGCCATCTACAAAACCACCCATGGCAAGCCCAGTAAAAGTTGGTTGCAAGTTCAGAATCTAGGTGTGAGTTATTCTTAAAGAAGTTATTTGGTAAACGGAATAGTCAAGAAGTGTAGAAAGACATAGACCCACTGTGTCTAAGTGTCCCACAGGATCCAAAGCATTTCAGCGTTCTTTCCTCCCAAAATTTCAATATACCAAACTACAGTATCATGACCTAACTGCTCACAAACTTGAACATGTAACATAGTGCTTCTCTCCCTAGTCAAGAGTTTATGTTTCTCATCTTCTTCCAGTCCAGAAAAAGATGACTCTTCTGTGAAGAATTTTCTCATTTTAGTATTCCGGTAGAAGAAAGCTAAGGTACAAACTCTGCAATTCAGCTCTATAGGAGGACAAAAAAAACCCCTGAACCAAAACCAACCCAAATAAAATGAAGTGGCATTTTGCTTGGATTTTAGGACAGAAAAATTCGAAATGTAGGAACAAAGCAATGGCAGCATTCTCAGCAGCAGGAGAAAGCATGGGTCAGAAGGACTATCTACTCCCCACAGATGGAAGGAAGAGAATCATACAATCCATTGGGTTGGAAAAGACCTCAGAGATCATCAAGTCCAACCCTTGGTCCAAGTCCAATCCATCCACTAAGTGCCATGTCCAATCTCAGTTTAAAAACCTCCAGGGACGGTGAATCCACCACCTCCCTGGGCAGGCCATTCCAATGCTTGATCACTCTCTCTGTAAAGAATTTCTTTCTAATATCCAGCCTAAATTTCCCCTGGCAGANTCTGGCTGAGGAGCTCAGGTCACTCAAGTCAGGTCTTAACTCAAGCAAACCTGCTCAGAGGAATATTCAAAAAGCAGTAAAAAGCCCTCTTCCTTTATGATACTCCTTGACCATCAACCTTAAAGACTAGCCCTGCTTATAAGAATAAATAAATTTATAAAAATATAGAGTGCCATACAGCTATTAATTAGTACCTATTAAACTTTAAGAGATAAAAGCATCAGCTAGAAGCAAA
>VYXB01004457.1:160271-216534 GCA_013397135.1 Pachyramphus minor
GCCGTTTTGTGGCTGTGCCTCCCCGCGAGGGGCTCTGGAGCGGCCCGTGCCGCGGGAAGGGGTGGGAGCTCCGGTGGACAGCTCGGTAGTGCTGCTGCGGAGGGACCCTTTCTCGATAATAAGGGGAAGATGCTAAAAATCGTGGTGTCGCGGGGGGGTTCTCTGGCAGGGAGAAGCCGTCTGGGAGGGGTTGTATTTGATTTGTGTGCTCGGGATGTGACTCCGTGCAGCTTTTCCTAGCTTTGGAGGCACATTGGTTGTGAAAACAACGCTTCTGTTTTTTCGTTTTTTGAGGACTCCGGTGAGTGTTGTTAAGGACACGAACCATCAGTGCATGTCCAATGTGTATTAGGCTATTCAGAAAAATACCAGCTAAGCTGTAGTTGACATTTTGGACTTACCCTGATTGCAAGGGCTGCTGAAAAGACTGTCCTACTCTGTTTGGTCCTGGACATTGTGATTAGTTCCTGAACCCGACAGTCTGATTTTAAAGTAGATTTACTGGTATATTTAGAAAAGGAGTGGTCATACTTCGGTTTCAAATGGTGGATATATAACCAGTAATTACGTAAAGGAACAGACTTTTAAATTTTTTGAGTAATAGCTTATATAACTTTCATATAAATGTGTATAGTTCCTTTTATTTTTTAATATACATTTGTATGTTTATGTGTGAAACTGGTGGAAGGTCTCTGATGAAGCTGTTAGTTAGATGTAGCTGTTAATTCACTGGGAGGAATAATCTTTCACCAAGCTGACAGATTGGAGATAAAATTTCTGTATGAGCCTATTTACTTATAAACCTGAAACTCCTCATTTGGGAACTTAATATTGTATGGTTACAGTCAATAGCTGATTTCAAAATAAAAGCTAGACTAAAGCCAAAGTCTCTTGATGAGCAGAGAAGCTGTTTAAGTTTCAAACCTGCAATTGAGACTAGAAAGGCTCCAGGTAGCTGATAGCAAGTGGTGTTTCTGCATGATTTTGGGGACCTACTGTGGAACTGANGAAAGCTAGACTAAAGCTAAAGTCTCTTGATGAGCAGAGGAGCTCAGTTTCAAACCTGCAATTGAGACTAGAAAGGCTCCAGGTAGCTGATAGCAAGTGATGTTTCTGCATGGTTTTGGGGACCTACTGTGGAACTGAAGAGAGAAATGAGCTCTGAACCCAACTTGTGTTCAAACTTACTACCCAAAGCAGTTATTTTTATAATTCATACAAAAAACTTCATTCAGAAAACATCAATTTCATGGCTAGAAATAGAGTGATTTTTTTTGCTTACAAATGTGATGCTCACCTAGCTTTTTATAAACTGTTGATTTATTGAATATCCAGTTGGATTAAAATCCATATAGGCTAGATGGCAATAATTGAGTATTACAGTTATATAATATAAATGGCCAGACTTCGCGAACGAAGATCTGTGGAAGGTCTTTGTACGCCTTCCAGCCTGCGCATTGGATTTATTTTAGGTGGGACACAGTGCGCGCAGAACTGAGCCCACCCTTTAATCCTAAGGTTCATCTGCCGGGGCCAAGCGAGCTTGGACAGTGGCAGCGAGGTCCTCAGGACGTAGGTGGATTGCCTTACAGGGCTAACGGGCTCCACCTGCCCGGGGAGTTTCCCCGACCGGGAATCGAACCCGGGCCTCGGCAGTTACAGTGCCATTACAGTTATAGGAAGCAAAAAAACTGAAATACAACTGTAGGTCTTCACTGTAGGTCTTAAAAGTTCAGGTTTTGTGTAGGTTCAAGTTGGATCTCATTCCAGCTCTTCTGAAACATACCTGTGTTTTCTAATCTGACAGCACTCTTGTTTTTTCAATTTATTTGGTTAGAGTCATAGTGAAATAAAATTGAAATAACTGTAGTTTTGCACAGGTTAGCTGCTCTGCAGGGCAGCTGTTATCCTTAGGAGAAGATGATGAAATAGGTTTTATGCCCCCTCAAACTTCAGTTTGCTAGAAATGTCGATGTTAAAATTCTTTTAGAACTGTCAGCACAGCTACCTGAAATTGGTTTCACAAAAAACTAAACTTTAAATGTCCAACTTTAATGTTGAATAAAGAAGTGAAGTCAACTTAAAAATTGCTTCTGAAACTTTTCTACTAAACTAGCGACAAATGATGAAACTCAGTTCACAATATGGGATGGAGAATTGTGATTTTGCAATGACTCTTTAAAGTGTTCTTAAGGGTATTTTAAAGCAAAATGTGGTAGAAAAGACTGGAAATTCTATAGTCAAATCTGTTTAAGTGAAAATACTACTGGATTTTCTACTGGAGATGGAAAGTTTGCTTAGCTTGACTGCTAAATCCCAAACTTAGCAAGTCTAAAACTTAAATGGGAAAGGGAAAATGCCTTTTAATTTCAGTCAATGTCATACAAAGATTCAATGAAAAAATCCTGGTAACTGATTTTGACTTCGGTTAATTGTTCAAATTTAATCCTTTAGTTTTCTTAATGCAAGACTTCAGAAGTGTAGTTTCCCCCTTCCCTTCTGTTTCAACTTGTCTCCTCTATGAAAACAATTCCTTGGGGTTTTTTTTCCTTTTAATATGTAACTCCTAGTCATGATAAACTTTTTGGAGACTTTTTGCCTGTAAATACTCTGTATGATTGAGGTCACTATTCAAATTCTTACTGATTTCAAAACTCACTCGTTTATTAGTGTTAGCTACTGTCAGAATATTGCTTCTGACTACTCAAATGATCCTTGTTTACAAATGTGCTAAAACTCAGCAGCAATCTTCAGTCTCTCAAACCCATCGTCTTCAAAACTGATGGCTTTTTTCCATGACTGAGGAGTTGCCAAACTTCACAATTTAAAGGCAAAACAAAACCAAAAAAACCCCTGTATAATTAGCTGAGTACCCATTGAAACGGAATTCAGTCAAGTTTGAATGAACATGTCATCTACGGAGGCTGAATCTAAATTAAATTTCAGTTGTCTTTAAGAAAAGTATATCTACAGTTTAGCTTTCAGAACTCTTGAAGACATTATTTATGTAAGAGGAAGCTGGAGTGCCAATGCCTGCCCTCATCTGACTTTGAGGATAGCTGCCTTGTTATATGGAGGAGAATGAAAGCTCACACGCTAGGATTTTTTGTGTTGTGTTACCGGAACAAAACCAGAGCAGTTTCTGTGCACTTCTCAGCTTGCTGGGGAGTTGCAGTGCCAGGTACCTGAGCAATTATTGCTGCAGATCTGCCCAATATGAATTCTTTGTTTTGGCTGTGCTGTGTTCATTTATGCTGCTCTGTATCTGAGGATTGATACTTTGCTGGTTTCAGCATAATGTATTTTGAAATACTGATGCATGTAGCTTCCAATTTTTTTGCTTTATAAACTGAAATCTAGAGTATCATAGTAATTGTGACTTCTAGTAGATGTTTTTATTTCCTTCATTCTATTTTGTATTCACTGTTTTTTTTAACTTTCAAAAACAATATTAGGCCTTGCTAGATCATAAAAGATACCTGAATAGAAAAAACTTTATTTTTTCTGTTTTATATCTGCTTTTAGAACATAAATATGTTTGTACATATGAATTAAATGGCTTAACATGAGCACAGTAGATGTGGGCTCTCCTAGTCACCTCATCTCAGTGATGGCCTGGCTGGTGTGGAAGCTTTTGGAGTTCTGCCATGAACTTAATGGCGGCAAAGAGCTTTAACTTGGTATTAATGAGACAGAGCTGCCAAGAAATAGAGAAATGCATTTGCATAGAGATAAGCCATTTGCCTTTCTAGTTGTTGCACACCAAGAATCATGTAATGTTTGCTTCAAATGCAGCAAACTTTGGAGCCCATGAAGTTATAAGGAGCAGATAAAATACAGGCTATCTAGAAATCACTTTCTTTTGAAGTGTTTTCTGTAGGATTGAATGAACAATGTTGATGGAATACCAGGAGTCATTTGCCCTTGCCAGACTCAAGCTTGAAATATCTGCTTCAAATGCCAGCACAGTCCTTGAATTTCTATGAGTTTTTATAATTATTAGTATAATCCTTTCATTTCATTAGAATGTACTTTGACTATAAGGCAGGGTTATGATGTTCTAGATTTTTAAAAGTTGATGATTATGTAAAAGACAGTATATATCTAGAATTGAAGTCAGGAGAACATAATCTTTATGGCTTTGAGTCTGCAGACAGCCAGTGAAGCATCTTGCTGAGATCAGCTGTTAATTCACTGCTGGCATCTCAAGAACAGGAAATTGTTAGTGTGTATTTACTCTATTTTGGGGAAGCAGCCTAAAAACTTAGTAATTAATAATTCTTTTTTTTTTTTTAAATGCTATCCGTGTCTCTTTTACTAGTAAATAACAGTAGTCGATGTGTATGGAGTAAGTATTCTGACAAACCTAGTGTTGTGCCTTCGTTATGCGCTCTTGTATTGAAACAGGGTATTTTAACTAGTCAGTCTTCTCAAAGTTTATGTGACCACTCTAGCTTTTCCTGAATAGCCTTGTGTGTGCTGTGTTATGTTTTCTACCATTTTCAAAATTATTGCACTAACTTCTTGCTAAGTTAGGATTTTTACTTTCTGCAAAAATTCAAAATTAAGTTTTGTTCCCCCTCCCCTTTTTTCTTACAGGTAGAGCAAGTGAAATTACTAGATAGGTTCAGCACGAGCAATAAGTCAGTGACGGGAACTCTATACCTTACTGCAACTCATCTGTTATTCATAGATTCAAGCCAGAAAGAGACATGGGTAAGGATAAGGAAGGCTTGTGGCACGGGTTCTCCAGATGCCTTTGTTCTTCCTGATCTAAGGTTGAATTTGTTTACTAAAATGTTCTTATTTATTCCCTGCACTCTCCTCCTTCATGATATCATAATAAGTTAATGATTTGCAGTTTATACTCTTACATGACACTGCTGCAGTTAAAATCAGGTAATGTTGAAAATGTTCACTTCTGTTCAAGCTACTTTTTTCAATTTTTTCCAAAGCCTCCACTCCTATTCCTGAGTGAACGTGCGGTGGTTTTCTTTAGATAACTGACTTGCATCGCAATTCAGAGGCAGGAGTGGGAGACTGCTTGATAGTTTAAGTATCAGGTTTAAAATTTCTGTGTTAACTACCTTGTAATTAGATTCTATCTAGGTTAAATGAGACAGCAAAAATCCAAAGATCTAGGTTTTGGTGAAATATTGAAGATAACATGCACTTTTTTAGAGCAGTAAGCAGCTGTTTCTTCAGAAGTATTTATCTCTGGAATAAAACATTTCAGAAGGGGCTGCAGCTGCTTGTTGACCAGTACCAACGCTGTACAATCAAAGCTGGCTGGGACAGCAATTCCCATTAGTTTTTTCTGCTCAGTGCTCTGGTGGCACACATCTGGTCATCAAGTTCTGCCTTGCACTGGAGACCAGCTACCTAGCTTGAGCCTTAAGTCTTTCATCTGCCAGGATGCAATCTCCTTTCCCTGGCTGAGGTTAATTTTTTTTTTCCTATTGGTATATTTTCCTGGATTACCCTTTTGTCCTGTATCGTGGTTATCTGACTAAATGCCTCATGGTGCTTTCAGGAAAATTGATTTTTCTGTTATTCTTGGATACAATGTACAACTTCGTACAAACCAAACTCTTATCCTTTCGTGCAAAATGGGTTTTTTGGGAGAACATGATTTAGAAGCATTATTTGCTTCCATCTCCCTACGCACTACATTAAAAGGTTTCATTTTGGAGAAATGGAACCTATACTCAAGAGTACTGCATTTCTGATGATAGTGCAAGTACCAAGTACAGTTATGATAATGTCTTCAAGATATAGTCTCCTTGCAAATGGGTATTTGGCAGCATAGTTTTCAGATGTCTGTCAAATTCTGATCAATATTTAAGAGGAGTTGATTGCTTCAGTGAGGTAATTGAAATTCTATCAAGAACATCTTGTTCCACTGAGGTAATGTACTTTGCCTTTCTTCCCACAGTTGAACAGCTGTTACTTGCTATGTATTTACCTAAATCTTGTGTAGCTTTGCCACACAGATAAATCTATCGAGGACTTTTGTCTGTCCATTGCTGTGACAGTCTTCTGTTAAAGTGGTCAAAAAGCATTTAGCTGAGAGACTGTCACATCTATGTGACACAGTATGTAATACAGGAGATGTTTTTCTTATCTCCTGTTCATTCTGTAGATGTTAAATACTGGAATGCTAAAATTAGCAGGGTCTTCTGTATCTTTTATGCTTTGAATTTTTTTTACCCGACTTACTTTATTTTTACTTTTTGAAAATTTTGAAATATGTTCCTGTAGAACATATTAAAAAAAAACCAACTATGTCCTGGCTGGACACTGCCAAATTAGATATAAGCCTGTCAGTTAGCAAAGTTAAAGAAAACTAACCAACCACGATGGAGTTTTACATCTCACTTTTGCATTTAGAAGGATATTTGCTCTTTCTTTCAAACATTAGGTAAAACTTAAAAATGATGGAAGAGAATAGTTAAATTTTTATCAGTTATGGTATCCTAACCAAAATGTTATTCTTGGATTTCTGCTTCTAAATTTATTTCTTTTTATAATTGATGGACAAAAGTAGTCAAAATCCATATTCAGCATTGCATAATGTGTCGTACATCTGCTAATGTGAATAGTATGCTGTTCTTATTTCTCATCAGCACGCTTACACTGTGAGTTCTTGTATGTCACAGATACTGCATCATCACATTGCTGCAGTGGAAAAACTTCCCTTGACTACTTCTGGCTGCCCCCTTGTCATCCAGTGCAAGAACTTCAGGATAGTTCACTTTGTTGTTCCCAGGGAGAGAGATTGTCATGACATTTATAACTCTTTGCTTCAGCTGTCAAAAACAGGTAATACTTGTCACTGTAAAAGACTTTCCATGGATATGTGCAGAGATAACAAGTTGGCATGTGTGTAAATCCATGGCTCTCTTATTTATTTCTTTAAAAAACATGCATTATGTAAAGTCCTACATGGATTTGGTATGTAAAGAATTTTATTGATTAAATATTGATCTACATAAAAATTCAGAAGATATGTTGTCTGGCTTTTGTAGGTCTGTGATGTTCCCTAAGAAAATGAGAGATCCTTTTATTTTTTTTTACATTTCTGTCCCTGAAATTGTGAATATAAATGCATATAGTCTTGCTTAATTGTGTGTTCCATAGATTAAAAACTGCTAAACAAATACTAAGTTGGTACTAATTTCATGCAGTTTCAAAAATAAAGCTGAAATACTGATGCTAGAATAACACTACCAATTCAGCTTTACAAAAGACTTCTGTCAGTTAGTATGGTCTTTTGCATTTTATGCTTTGTGTTTAGAACAGTAAAATGTCATCTGTGATATATGAATAGCATATTAGAAAGAACAGAATTTTTGAAATCTCTTTTGTTTTAAAGGGAACTTTAAAACTTACTGGTTTTAAAGGTCAGTAGATATAAATTTCGGTTCTTGCCTCCCAAAGTAGTTTGTTCTTTCAGCTCTCGTGAAGTCTTCTAATAATTCTGCCTTTTGCCTTGTTCAGTTTTGTCAGTCTTCATTTTGTGACCTGTGCTTTGCCCTTATGGCATTAGAAATAGGTCAAGTACACTCAAGAAAACTCTCATAACCTACCTCTGAGTATCTGTAATTGTGTCAGTTAACTGTAGGATAGTTGCAGAATAAATATTTCCGGCATGTCAGGTATCTCTTTAGTCTGGCCTCTGTGAATCTTGAAGCCTGAAACTTTCCCTCCATTACATGTTCTTTACTTTTTAGCGAAATATGAAGAACTTTATGCCTTTTCCTATAATCCAAAACAAAATGAATCTGAGCAAGTCAAAGGCTGGCAGCTTATTGATCTAGCAGAAGAATATAAGAGAATGGGAGTGCCAAATGCTTACTGGCAGTTGTCTGATGCAAATCGTGATTATAAGGTAAGTGTTGTAATGGAAGTATATTCTGCTCTGAATCTGTTTCTGCTTTATCCTCAGATTCTAGGCCTATAGAAAACAGCCTAATACTATGAAATCACTTGGCTTGCAGTGTAAGCAAAAACTTGCAGATAGAGTAAACTGCTTAATCAGTGTGCAATCTCACAACTTTCTAATTTTTCCAAAGTTTTTCCCAAGGCCTTGTTGAGAGAGTATGTGTGTATGGATGCATGGGTTCTTTGGAATTGTTTCTAGAGTATAGTTACCTGTTTGAAGCCCAGCCCCAGTGATTCTGTTGCTCTTCAGCTTTGTGACTTCTCTCTTAACTGCGCAGGATTCTACTTTAGCATTTGCAGTGTTGGGTGTGTGGTGGTGTGGCTGATTCCTAGATTAGATTTTATCTTACTTTGTAGTCTGCAAATACAAAAAAATGAAGGAAATAGTTTCAGTATTTTATTTGAAACATATTCTTTGCATTTCTATTGAAGAATCCCATTCTTGAGACTGAATGCCGGTACGGCAGTACTCTGCTGTATAACTTGGTTACCTGTTTGTACTACTTTATCTGTGGTTTGTCTCCTTGTCTGAGTTATTTACATGTATAGAGAGAAACATGTTAGTGTTTATCTTTTATTTCTTATTTCACCTAATATCTTTCAAATTGAATACAATAAAACTAGGATAGGCTTTGTGCCTTGCACATAAAATTCTTTCTGTGTATCTCTACCTTTCAGATTTGTGAAACCTATCCTAAAGAACTTTATGTTCCCAGAACTGCAAGCAAGCCCATAATTGTTGGTAGCTCCAAGTTCAGAAGCAAAGGAAGATTCCCAGTGTTGTCATATTATCATAAAAATAAAGAGGTATAATGTGTCTTCCTTTTACCATAAATGTACTGAAAAGTGTTTGTCAACACTTGGCAGTAGTTCAGGGGTGTAGGTAAGGAGGTTCAGTTACAGTGACTTGTATGAGAATGGTGACTCATGATAACCTTAAATACAGCTGACACTAGTGGTGCCTAACAGGATGCTGAGTTAAACTAAGTTAGCTTACAAGAAAGCCTTAAGTAATCGGTTGATAATCAGTTGAATCTCCTGAAGTTTTCAGAAAATTACATAAAGGTAACTGAAGACAGCTTTCTGTTAAAGGATCTGTGTTCCTTGATGTATCAGGGATAACACCTGTTAGGTCAAAATGGCAGGTAAAACAAAACCGAACAAAAACAACAACAAACCAACAAAAGAATAAAATTGGTTCTCCGAGGAGCTATTTTCAAGGTAAAAAAACCTACAGGATGAGAAATAAGATTTTGCAGAGAGCCTATCTCAGCTAGAGGGTAATATGGAGGGAGAGGACAATCACCTTGCTGAGTTGAAGAATTCATGAATGATGACTGTGACGCTACTAGGTGGATTTGAAGATAATTACTATTTGCAAGATGTACCTGATACCGTCTGAAATGCAACGTGTTATTGAAAGTTACATTACAAAAATTGCATTAGATAATAACATATTGCGCTTGCAATGATAAAATCATACTTGTGTTAGTAAACCCAAACATAATTCACTTCATGTTAGGGGAGTAACTTGCTTTCCTAAAGTGTCCTTTTTTTCCAACCTATACTTTTTTTGAGCTTTTAGGTCCCTTATGTAAACTGATACGTTGCCTATGTAGATGAGCCTGAAAACTTGTTTTGATAAACTTTTTGATTTAAGTTGAAGGTCTCCAGGTAATGTGCTTAAAAAGTTGAAATACCTGAACTTTATTCAGTTTAATGATGTTATCTGCTGAATAAAACAATTTGTTTCCGTATCTTTTTAAAATTATGCAAAGCATTTCAACCACAGGTATTAAACTGATGCTAATTTGTCCTTTGTTTTCTGTGGTAGGCTGCAATTTGCAGGTGCAGTCAACCTCTCTCAGGTTTCAGTGCCAGGTGCCTGGAAGATGAACACATGTTGCAAGCCATCAGTAAAGCAAATCCTTCAAATCGCTACATGTATGTAATGGATACCAGGCCAAAGGTATGTACTTCAGGTTCTACAGACAAGCCTCTTTTCCTGAACGTTAGAGTACAGGGATACAGTGTAATTCTGAAAAATTTGTAGAAGTATGACTTTGTCATGAGCAAAAATGTTTTAAAGAGAAGGTTAGGCCTCTATTCAGGTGTTTAATTACTTGCTTTCTTAAAGAAGTTGAATCTGTCTCAGGACTGAGCTAGAATTCACTGAATATGGTGCTGAACTTTTTTACATTTAAAAATATACATAAGAAATGAGTAGTTGAGTAGTATCCAAGTAATTTTAACTGTTTGAAAGGAAATTCATGAAATGATGAGCTGTGTTAGGGTTTCTTTTGGAATGGGAGGAAGTACTGTGTGCTGTGTAAATGATCTGTACAAACTGACTGTCTTAGCAAGGAAGAAGTAGAGGAAATTCTGTTGTAGGATTCTGACGTCACTATAGAATGGTTTGAGTTAGAAGGGGCTTAAAGATCACCTAGTTTCAACCCCCCCTAACCAGGTTGCTCAGACCTCCATCCAACCTGGCCTTGAACACTACCAGGATCCCCAGCTTCTCTGGGCAACGTTTTCCAGTGCCTCACCACCATTATTCATTGCCATCTAATTAAATTGGATTATTTTATGTTATTAAGTTGAATTATGTTATGACCTGTGTTGGAATGTGTGGGGTAACTCCCACTCTTTAAGACCCATTTGCATTCCAATTGGTATTAATTTCATTCAAATGTCTGAACACAGAAGCTGGTAAAGTCTGGGCCTTAACTTTTTCCTTTTTAGGTGAGTTTTTTTGTAGTGTCTTTGCTCAAAAATGTTTGGAAACAAATAAAGGTTTGTTGGTGGGAATATGGAGGACAGAATAAGAAATTACTATGCATTATTCAGATATGTCAGGTCTAAATATAGAGCTTGGTTTTTATTCATCATCCCTTTCTTGGACTTTAATGCTTTCAAGTTGAACTGTAAATTAAAACCTGTTTATACTATGTGTTCTTGTGGGTTTTTTCCCAACTTTTTCAGTCTTCCACTGAAATTGCATGACTTCTCTTTCTTAATTTGATATTTTTATTTCAAGTACTGTTTACCAATATTTTTATTTTCCTCTTTTAAGCTTAATGCAATGGCAAACAGAGCTGCTGGGAAGGGCTATGAAAATGAAGACAACTACTCTAACATCAGGTTCCAGTTTGTTGGCATTGAAAATATTCATGTTATGAGATCCAGCTTACAAAAACTTCTGGAAGGTATGTTTTAACTGTACTATCATAATGTATATGAAAATAGGATGAATATTTTTCTGAAGTCTTTAATAATATCTTACACAAACTGCATCGGTATTTCTATATTTTGTTCCAACTCTATGTTTAGTACTAGTTTGCTCTGCTCTGTGGTAATGAATTACCTTAAACCTATACCTTTAAACTGTAAACCCAATGCATGGAGCTGTTTTGAAGAAAATTGAATGGCATGTATATCTTGAGTGAACTTGGTTAGTATGTCAGTGGCTTGTGGGAAAGACTGCTGTGTTTTCTAAGCGCCTGTACAATGTAATACAAACACACAAAATAGTATGTGTCTGTACATACATTTTCTTATACAGAATATCAGTTCTTCAAGGAGCACTTTATTCCACAGAATTTGCCATGAGCATATGGTCTGTATGAAACTTGAGCTCTTTTGCCTGGTGAGCCACTTCTGTTCTTGTAGGTGGGCAGGGAAAATGTGAACCACTTAACCATGCCACTGCCTGCCTTCTGGTGGTGAAAATGGAGAGGCAGAAGTATGTTCATAATTCTGTTAATAACAGCTGAGAGAAAATGTAATATGCTTTGTGGAGTACTAACACTGAGATTAGAATACAGTGGCAGAAGTCTGGGTTCCACACCTCACAATACATGTGTAAGTGGTTGGCTTCCAGAAATGTGCAAATATTTCCAGTCATGGAGATGGCTTACTTGTGTATGGAAGCCTATGTTGATGAAGTCATTCATTAGTCAAGAAATCTCACAGACTAGTGGTGTAGTCTTACTTCGCTTTAATTGAGCCTGTGTGTGCTGCTAACCTATTCTTCAGGCACTCTGCACAGAATCCTACTGAGCTTTGATAATAAGTATTTTTCCAGTTGTTCCTGCATGTACTTTTTCTAAGGGAAAGATGAGAAGCATGATCCTGACCTTCAGTTTTTAGGTTTGGTGTAATTCCTCCTTTTTTAACTAGTATCTTCAGTTCTAGAAAACTTGCTAATAAGTATTGATTGTTATTTTTACTTTTTTTTAAGAGGCCTACTCCTGTGTAATAGGGTCTGCAGAAATTTGTGTGTCACGCACTTAAGCTTCACAAAGTTCATATTCTTAGCCATTCGACTGAGCTTCCCACCAACAGTACTTACCAACTATGTTTCTGTAGCTTTCTTTAAGGATGGAATATGTTTTAGTTTTTCCTCATATGGAGAATTGATTTATTTAAGCTTGATTGAAACAAAATCATGAGCGATGTCTATTAGTTGTTCTTCAAATCAGTTTTGTTGGTAAATGAACACAGTTGTTTTACCTCTGTTCAGTCTGTATAATTCACTAATTTTGCTGAATGCCATTCTAGAATTAGAATCCTCTTTAGGGATAGGAAGGACCCTTAAAATTTAGGGATGTATGCAATAATTTACTGTTCAGACCCCTGATTCATCACTTAAAATGAGGAAAATGCCATTTAGCTTCTGTGTACTTGCTTTCCCCTAACATGCTGAACTGAATGTTCTCAAATCAGGAGTGTGATATCAATGACCTTGTTTGTTCAAGGACCATTGTAACTGGGACTGTCCTCAGTTGTTTGGGCTTTTTATGACAAACAACTGTTATTCATTCTTTGGCATGTGTCTTGCTCCTAGGTTCTGTGTCTAGAATTCCTTCAGAATCTAATGATTCTGCTTTCAAGCGGAGTGTAAGACATAATCTTTCCCAACAAAACTTTCCTAAAATAGTTTTCTTCAGCATGAACATGACTGCAGATTGGCAGACTAATGGGAGAATCTTCACATAAACTGAATTTGTGGCTGTGACATTAAATACAAAGTTCAGGTTTTGTGTATTCAAAATACAGTACTGCATGTCAGAAAAGATTGAACTCTAACAAGCAAAAAGATTTTGTGTATGTCAGAGGCAGCATTTCTGCAGGAAATATTTAAGGAAAAGGCTCAGTAATAGCTGCTGTGATCTGTTACATATATTTTGATGATGGAATTGTGTTAACTGAAGGGGTTTTGTATATATGGGAGAAGGGGGTGTTTAGTTTTTTTTATTTGTTAAAAAACAACATCTGCCTGCAACTTGTTGTCCTTCAGTCGACCGGTCTAGTTACCTCTTAAACTGCTGCCTGAGGCATTATTGTGAATAAGGACAAACAAGCAAGAGAGTGATGAGGTTTTTGGACTTGTAGGGCTTGTGCTCTTTATGATGGCAACCATAGAGTCGAAACTGTCTTGAATTATGTTTATTGTGAAGTAGCTAAACATCTTAGTGTACCATAAATCATCTTTGACCCTTTAAAAGTAAAAGGATCTGGAATATTACTTTTTTTCAGCATGTAAGTGTTGGAACAGTGTCAATGCAGTTTCTTTATTTAATCACCAAGTAGTATAAAAATGCCTGTGTTAATTCACAGAAATGGAAAGTAGCTCTATGGGCTCACCATATATGTTCTTATCTCTGCCCTCCATTTATAAAAGTATAGAGATCTAAATAGAAGGGGGAAATACTAGTGATTAAATATTTCTGCCAAGCTGAAAATTTTGATCAAAAGCAGATTTTGACAGCAGTATCTGGGTGAATACAAACTGAGGGTTGGAAGCCTGTTTGTTTTCTAGCTGGAAAGCTTCTGCTTTGAATCATAAGGTACAGAATGTGGAGGTGAGCTGCCATGAATAGTGCCTCTAGACATTGTCTTGTTTGTCCAGTCTCTTCCCTGCAGATGTTTGAATTTCCAGATATTTGACTATTTTTAGTTTCTTTCCTTTACCATAGAGTGCTAGACCTGTTTGTGTACTGTTGTGATTGAACAGGTGTATGGAACCACTGATGTGGAGAGAATGTGAGCTACCTGAAAGGATCAAGTAGTTCTCTCCAGATTTCTTCCATGTGCTAGACCTTTCAGAAGTGGAACTCTTGCCTAATGATGCTCTTTCAAAGACAAGGGAAAACTAGCTTGCTTTTACTGCTTTTACTGATATTTACAGACTAACCTTTAAAATTAGGCCTTGTATCCGGGGGTTTCTTGATGTTTTGTTACCTCCATGTGCTATGGTTTGCTAGACAGTTTTGTAGATGACAAAGATCTATGGGTTTTAGAAAAGGTGCTGCAATACTTGTTTGGAAGCCTGTCTTTGTTCTAGTATTCAGCAGCATCTGGCTCTACAAATTTTCCTGAGTAATGGGGAGTGTACCAAAATTTGTTTGGCTGAAAGCTGAGAAACATCTAGTGCACATACAGGAAGGCTCTGTGAGGCAGTGGTTTAAGTTTATAGCTTTCATTACATCCGGGACCTTGGTTGAATATTAAACTGCGTCACAGAGGGATTTGGTGAATTTTGTTCTCTACTTTTTGCTGCTGACTCACTTCCTTCTATGATCAGAGATAAAGATTATTTTGGAACTATTATATCCCTACTGATGGCTTTCATCTACAGAGCCTTTTTATTTTCATTGGGGCCCAACAGTTTAGATTCGTAAAATCATTTTGGTTGAAAGACTTTGAAGATCATCAAGACCAACTGTTAAGCTTAGTGGAAAGTAGGCTTCCACTGTGGCAGGGGCCACATATTTTTATAGGTTGTAGCCATGGGTACCTTCTCTTAGAATTGCACATAGCTGAAGTTATATTAGCCAGCAAATATTTTTTTTTAATTGCCAAAATTTGTCATGTTGGGACAGTAATGTAACTGTATATGTTGCTACTTGAAATTATGCAAGAACCAGGTTATCTGTCTCATGTGAATTGATAAGTGTCTGTATGAGAAGCTTTTAGTCTACACTGCTTGCTGCTATGCTGCAAGGCATAGCAACTCAAGTTCTTCCTTACCCTCTCAATTGGCATTATTGTTACAGCATCAAAGTATATTAGGGAACAATCGTAGAGATCAGTCAGAAATGTAGTGTGTCAAGTCTGAAAGTAGACAAAATCTCAATGGATTTAATTTCTTCACCATGTCCTTCACCATGTACTGCACTTTATTCTCCTAAGCAGGGTGGAGGTGATGAAACTCTGGCAGTCTGACTACTCTGAACTGTATATATTGTCTGGATGCTGCTACTTCCTATTAGTAGTAGTAATCTTTAAGTGTTTCTGGTAAGCCTTTGGCATTTACCTTGCCTTCCTTGGTAAGACAAGGGTAAGACTCCCTCTTGGGGATAGCCAGTGGATTGATTTGGAATGTTATTTTGTCGAATAGACACAGGTCTTGTCACTTGTGATTACTGTAGTTCTACGGAGTTGAATTCTGCATGTAGATCATTTTGTAGTACCCCCCCCTTAAACCATTTGAGTGGTGGTTTCCTGAAAGATTTCTAATCAACTTATAGCACAGGAGATTAGACACAAAATGCAATTATTCTTCTTTCTACATTGCAGGGTTCAGGTAGCTGCAACTGCTTAAGTCTTTTAACTCTTGGTTTCTTTCAGTCAGTGGCACAAGGGGTTTGTCTGTCAATGACTTCTTGTCTGGTTTGGAGAATTCTGGATGGCTGCGTCACATCAAGGCTGTGGTGGATGCTGCTGTCTTCCTAGTCAAGGTAACTTGCACACTTCTTCTTTATGTGACAGGAATTTGACTTGCTACCAGGCAAAATTATGCTTAATATTATGTAATGTGTAAAATTGTGCAACTGACCTTTTTTCAGAGGTAGGTGTTTAGTATATATACAGGTACATCAGATATGCTGGTTTACGTATGATATGTTTCTTTATGATTGGATTGATTTTTTTGATTCTTTATGCCAGGTAACGTTTTGGGATTTTTTGAATGCTGTTTGGTCATCTTGCCAGGAGATGAGCGGGTTCTTAATGCTTCCTGGTTCTTTAGTATTTCTAAAAGGTGTAACCAGTTTGGAGAAGGATGGAACAAGCTTTAGTGCACCCTGAAAAACAGAGCTCCTGGGACAGTAATTTCAGAGCAGCCAAAGTGTCTATGCTGACTTCATCTGGCCAGGAAATGGGACTCTTAACAGAAATTCAGGGGAATAATTACCTTTGTCAGGCACTTATGAAGCCAAGGGCTTGACCTGAGAGGGCTAGGTGAAGAAAAAAACCTGGATCTTTGTTTTTACTAAGTGAAATAACAGGGAGTTAACTCAGTTAAAAGTGTATGATTCTCCTGAAGGTGACCCTCAGAAACATCTGAGCTAACAGGATTTCATTTGTTAGCTGAAGCTAATAAACATTTCCTAGACCTTTACTTTTGTGTAGTATAATGATGAAGAAGTGGGTATCTTTAATGATGTGTTGGTGGTGTTTTGTTTTTTTGATCTGTGATTTGTAATCTAATTCTTTTTTTAGTATATGTTGCATGCTTTTTTTGTAAATTTAGTTTTATAAGGAAGAGAAAGAGAACTGGGAACCACTGGAGATGTTAGCTTATGCAAAGGTGGTGGTGGAATTTCTTTTCTTTGTAAGAAGTTTTCTATACTTCCATGGAAAGATTCCTACCTTTCTGATAGTACCAAATTGTTTCCTCATAATAAACATTTTTGTAGCTTAGTTAAATAAAATGGCTTATGCTGTGAATTTGGAATAAAGGTAGCTTTTTGATTTATCTTCTAAATTTTGACTTTTGTCTGGAAAAGAACATTCATCAAGAAACAACTGTGTTTTGTAGGCAATAGCGGTGGAGAGCGCAAGTGTATTAGTGCACTGCTCAGATGGCTGGGATAGGACTTCCCAAGTTTGCTCCCTTGGAGCTCTCTTACTAGACTCCTATTACAGAACAATCAAAGGATTCATGGTAAGCTAACTGTTGCATTGTTGAACTCTTCCTTGGTGAATAAAAGATGTAAAATGTTTGAGTGTGAAAGGGAGCAGTGCAAACATACTGCCTTTTTCTTTGTGGTTACAAATGTAAGATGAGATCTGCAGAATACTGATAAATTTTTCCTATAGAAATACTTTGCAAACGGAAAGAACATATATTTAAAATCTAAAAACCTGAAATACAAATAGCAGACTTCTTTAGGCACCATGCAGAAATATTACAATGACTGTCTTTTGCGTCCAAAAAAGGCCATTATCTGTGACATGCAAGGATTCCAAAGTGCTTGTGTGAGATAGTAGACGTACTAAATTACATCATCTCTGTATTTTATCACTTGTCCCCAAATCAACATTTTTAAAATGTAAAAATGACAACTCCCTCAGTGCTTGAGGATGTTTAACCAGTCTAAATTTCTTCAATTTTCCACAGAGAGGAAGAGGAATTTCAATATGATTATTCCAAATTTTATAGTAGGAAAATCAGTAGTGTTCTGCAGTGGCAAGGCAAGGTGCCATGGGAACTCCTCAAGGATAGTACATAAAACTACTTTATTGATTAGAACTGTCACAAATATTACAAGTGATGAAACTGAAGTTGAAGATGAATTGGAAGAGGATAAATTTGTTGTGAATAGTGCGAATGTGTGTAATCTTTAGGGAAGTCATGTAGTCTTTTGGGGTTTTGATTATTCCTTGCTTTCAATTAGATTTTTGTGAAGGCTTCTGCAATGGTCAGATGGTTCTGCCATGATACCCACACTTCACTGTGTTCCTTTTGGTGCTTCATACTGTGGCTGAAGTGATAAAACAAGCTAGTGTTGATATTAACAAGCTTACTGTTTTAAGTGTTAGAAAGATTATATTGTGGGGTTCTATGTAAACTGAGATAGCAGGCATAAAATACTAAAATTTTTCCTATGCTTTGCCACATTTTGAAAGTTGGGTGATAATCTATTATTGCATTATGCATAAGGTGAGTCTGGCTTAAGAGCAATTATCTGATTAGCAATTTGCTGAACTTTTTTACTAGTTTTGGAAATGTGCTTTGAGAATCTCCTCTGAAAGGTTTCCAAGAAAATGAAGAAGCTACAAAGTGACAAATGGTTGCTCTTACTGTTATTAATTGGACTCAGATTTAATGCAACTTAATCAGAATACAAAATAATCAGATTTATTGATACAATATATGGATAACCTGTGGATTTAATACATGTAAGATGTAAGACTGAGTAACATTTTTCATAAGAATTTGGTTTGTTTATCCTCTAGGTCTTGATAGAGAAAGACTGGATCTCTTTTGGGCACAAGTTCTCTGACAGGTAGTTCACTCCTCCAATACAGTAAAATGTATACAGCAAACTGAACTAAGATTGTGGATGTGAAATTTCTAGTAACGCTGCAGTAGTTTAGCAGCAAGGTATTTTCAGTAGACAATGCACTGTATTCTATTTATTCAAATACATATTGGATAATTGATTTGTATTGTAGACATAAATTTTTAGTGCTACTGGTGCCCTGCTCTCAAGTGTTGATGACAGCAGCAAGGTCTGCACATATGTATAGACAGTGCAAAACCAATCTAAGGCTATGTCACAGCTACTTAGGCAATGTGAAACAGTTTTGATATCTTTAAAGAAGAGTTACATTTCTGTGTACTTTGATGAAGTCACACCTACCTTTAGAAGTCCTATATGTTCAGAGTTCTGGTTTTTTCCCTTGATCTGCCTGTCATCAGCTATGACAGTAGCCTTGCTGCTATTTACTGCTTATTAATTTGCTTTTAGCTGATATACTCTAAAGACACAGAGGAACTTAACTGTCTTATGTTGCTATTCTGTGCTGAATACAAATGTGTGATTACTTATAAGTTAGAAAAACAGGTTAAATATAGACTTATTTCTATTCAAAAATTGCCCCAGTTTCTTGAAGTAAGGTGCTTAATCTCCAAACCAAGGCTGGTGTCTAATTAACGTGCTGTCATTTAAAAACAATTGCAGGTAAGACTTTTGATTTCTAACTTAAACCATTTTCAATCTGTTTGTGGAATCTTTTTCAGATGTTGTCAGTTGGATGGTGATCCAAAAGAGATCTCACCGGTGTTCACGCAGTTTTTAGAATGTGTGTGGAATCTGACTGAGCAGTTTCCACAAGCCTTTGAGTACAATGAAGTTTTCCTTCTTCAAATCCATGAACATGTCCATTCATGCCAGTTCGGTAACTTCCTTGGAAACTGTGAAAAAGAACGAGAAGAATTAAAGTAAGCAGGCATATTGTAATGTGTCTGTTGTTTATTCTGTCAGACTAAGAACTCGGGTGCTTCATTTTAGGCTCTGACTAGAAATGGAGGCAGGGTTGTAGT
The DNA here is from genome assembly GCA_013397135.1 of Pachyramphus minor. NCBI lineage: Eukaryota > Metazoa > Chordata > Aves > Passeriformes > Tyrannidae > Pachyramphus > Pachyramphus minor. The sequence continues at coordinate 179,554 of VYXB01004457.1, forward strand.
ACTGCAAATTATGTTGAACTGCATCAGGGAACAGCAGTGCTTCTTGTGCTTTTGCTTTCTGGAGACAGTCTTTCTAATTCTGGGAGAAAATCCCATGCTGATTTTTCATAGGGAAAGTTAAGGTACCTTTCTTCCTCCCTTTTTTTTTTTTCTCCTCTGAAAGTAACTAAGCTTAACTTTGAAAGTATCACTTCATTCCCTTCCCCAATCTCTTTTTAGGTAAGCTTAAAATTCTTGCCTGCTCAAGACTAGCCAGTTGGAAGAATTAAAAGGGTAGCTTCCAATGCTTTCAGCTGGCAAACTTGTGTGAAGTTTTTATTGGTTTGTCTCACATTGTATTTTAAAAGCAGTAGTACTTCTAAAATTGGCATTTCTATCCAACATTAGCATATGCCAGGAAGAAGTTGATTTTGATAAGAGCTTTTAATTCAAGACTTATAAGTATTTCTGGTAACTTCTTTTTTTTAAAGATTCATTTATTAGTTGAAGAGCTTCTGGTTTTTTGCTTGCAGTCACTGTGTTGACCTTTATCTCTTTTCGCTTTAAGAGTAAAAGAGAAGACCTACTCCTTGTGGCCATTCCTTTTGGCAGAACAAAAGAAATATCGGAATCCTCTGTATAATCCAGACTTTTTGCCAGAACTAACTCTTTTGGAGCCTAATACAGTATCATTCAATTTTAAGTAAGTTTGAAAAAGATACAGTATCTCTTCTTCAATTTTGTCACTGTCCTGCCTAGTTGAAACTGTCTGCTTCACGCAGGTTTTGGAGAAATATGTACCATCAGTTTGACCGAAGTATGCATCCCAGGCAGTCTGTGCTCAATCTTATAATGAATTTGAGTGAGCAAAATAAACAACTGGAAGAAGACATTAAAGAACTGGAAGCTGTAAGTATTACAAAATAAGTGTATTGTATGTGTGACTTCTTGTCCTTCAAATTCACATTTAGAGTTGTTATAATGCTGCTAGCTTTCACATGAACGTCACTTCTGTATGCCTGGCACTTACTCTGTGTAATGTTGACTTTTGACATCCACTGTATGCTTCTATGATCAGTGCTAGACTATGCAGCCAGTGTTTTGCTCTTAGGCACTATTTATTCTGCTTTACTGATGAACTGCGCTATCTAAAAGTTCTCCTACTATCAAAGCATTACTGAAGATGTTTAAATGTAGGTTAAATTTCTGTGAAACTTATCTTGGATAAAAAGGTACCCATCATAGCTACACCTGTGTTGCTAAACCAAGGAGACTGAAAATGTTTTATTTCCATTATAGCTACTAAAATGGAAGCAGTAAGTATTGTCCTTTTAACTTCATATGCAGGTGCATGCTGTTGTAAGTCACCATAATTATGGGTTGTGTACCTTGTAATGCTTATTTCAAGACAGGGCTAAATCCAGAGGTAAGATGTATAAGGTGCTAGTGTAAGCAGCCAGGATAGGCTGTATCTCGTTTTATTCTAGTATGACTTAGTGGCTTTTAATTGATAGTTCTGATATAGTCAGTTAAAGTGCTGAAACTTCAAAATAATATGTTTTAAGGAATGCAAAAATCTTCTGATTATCATTTTTACTACTTGTGACTGGCTAGAAAGGTAACACGCTCCTGTTTGTTATGTTGGGGGGAAAAGAGGGAAGTACAACTTTTCTAGGAGGAAAGATTTTATTAAACTGATCCTACTGTAATGTAATGAATGCAGGTCACTTATACTGTTTGAAATCTTAATTGTATATTTGAAAGTTTTTATACAATTGAAGCAACAAGATGAAAACTCAAGATGAAGCGACCTAAAGAGTAAGGAAGATGTAAAGGGAAGTCTCGAGTTTGAGTTTTGTAGAACCTCGTTCCAAGATGTTAACTTCACCTGAGCCCACATTTCTCACTTGAGTGATGAAGAGATGTAGTTGTTTGAAATCTTGACATAGACTTTGCGGCTGCTGTTTCCATCTTCAAAAAGTTGATGTCAAGAAACACCAAAGTCTTCTGGACTTAGTCTTCATTCTAATAGAACACAAATACACCAACAAACAAATCTGTTCAGTTAACTAGTGCAAGCTCCCAGTTACTGGGTGAGTTTGAATTAAAAACAAAACCAAACCAAACAAATAAAAAACCCAAATCACACAACTGAAAAAACCCTTAATCCAAATCTTTTGTGTTCTCTTGCTCATGTTGGCAGGATAGGTCCTTTTTTCCAGTCCTGCTTTTTAGTTGACATGTTTTAGTGTATTCCTGCATTGATTGAATGAAATGTGTTAGTCTTTTTTGGATCTGAAGCCTTTTAGCAGGTTTTTGGGAAGGACATACAAGGCTTAGGTATCAAACTGCTATGTTTTTAAGAGACTCGTAATCTACTTATTAGCAAGTTTGGTCTACTTGCTAGTTACTATTAACAAGCTCTCTGCTTGTTAATTGGCAGGCAACCTTTCTGTCTTCTGCTCAGCTACAAATTTTAAGCAAACAGTGCTTGTAGCATCTGCTGTGGGGAATAATGTAGTATCCAATGGCATAACATTTAACATGACTGTTACATATCTAGCATAGGGTATGCCATACAGGATTCTGTAGATGCTGAGTTGGCCAGCAAAAGAAGGGGATTTGCTTCATTTTGAAGCAGAATATTATCAGTAGAGAGTCATGCCCACTGTCAGTAACCATTCTCTGTATTTCAGAAAATAAAGCAGAGAAACAGGCAGTCAGATGTGGTCCTTGTGAAGGAACATCAGCAGTCTGCTCATCCTTCCCCCGTGGCACTGAAGACCCCTCCATGCTTCAAGAAGGAGCAGCTGCCGATCCCTGAGAATGATGCCGTGAGAACTATAGAGGGCAGCAACACAGCAGACAATCGTTACAGTGAGCTTGTGTCCGAGTTCTCCAAAGCTGAGCCTGCTGTTGTCAGCTTGGAGTACGGAGTGGCCAGGATGACCTGCTGATTAAAATCTGGCACTGTGCTCTTCTTGACTGATTGAATGGAGAGATGGATTATTCTGAGGGTGGGTCTCTGCTGCACGACCAAAACATGATTTGTATATCAGCAAGTTTTGTTAATGTAAACTAGAACAGCATGCTAGTTGTCAGGTGTTTGCTGTTCTTTCAAGGGGAAAAAAAATTGGTCTAGTTGTCTTTTTAAAAGAAACGGGCATTTGGTAAGTAGTGACTAAAAATCAAGGAATGGTATGTCTTTGGACTTGGGTCAGTTTGCACTAAATTGATTAAAACAATATTACTTTATTCATTATGGGAAACCACGAGTGGTCTTTCACAAACTGATTTGATTTAGACAAGAAAACTTGAACTTTCTATTTTAAGGACTGAAGCTAAATGTATATATTGCATTAGGTATGAATATGTATACCCTTGTTTAGTGTCATCCAGTACTAACTTTCAGTGCATTAAGTGCCATGGAAAAGTATGACACATTTCAAATCAAAAATAGTTGGCCTTAAACCTGTCAGATCAATTATATTGTTCTTTACTACTGCGGTCTACCCGGCTCTGTTTACATTGTATTTGCTCAAATTTTTATATCCTTAAAAGAGGACTGAATATAAGGAATGAAGCATGCCTAAGCTGGCACAGCCTTTCAGCAAATAGCTATATGAATGTTAACTTACCAGTTAAGACTGTTTTTTCTTCCATTGCCTCTGTTGTTTAAAATATAATATATTGCCCTGATTTTCCCCTCTGGCAGCTCAGTAGATGGAGCATCATTGAAGCTACAGGTTGTCTGACCTTTAATGTTTTCATTTGGGAACAAGGTATTTAAGTGTAGAATAAGACATGTCACGTAAGAAAACAAAATTTAGCCAACAGCTGAATAGTCAGGTTCTTTTAGGTTGTTTGCTGTGTGCTGTGCAGTTGCTCAAGTTGCAAGACTGCAAGCAGAACTTCCGGAAATGTAGTCTTCTGATACTGTTCCCAGGTGGGGAGAAAAAAACCCATCATTCATGTGTCTGAAGCTCATGAGAAACTGAGTGCCTCCTAAATGTTTCATTAGAAGGAAGTTTTGGTTATTAGTGAAAAGCCCTTCTCATCTTGTAAAAACTTGTTCAACCTGTGCGTATTGTGAGTAACTTCAGTATCATCTGGAGATTCTTACATAATTGGAGAGAAGACAAAAAACTTCTAGCAGGATGGAGTAGAGGTCATGGGACATAAGAAAAAAGGGGGAAACTTACAGCTTGTAAGCTTGATTAGATATCTGTTATTTTCTAGTAAGAGAGAAGGTTTTTGCTGAAGTTTCTATCATGATAGATTTTCTGAGCACATAATGGAATAATGAAGAAAAATGTTGGTGCCCAGTTCTTAAATAGAGGCATAAATTACAACTTTGGGTATTCAGATCCCTAGGTATGATGTTAGATTAATGCTACTGACCTTTTATCTCCAGTTTTAAATAATTTTTGGTTTCAAGTGAAAATTCTCATCCTAATTCCTGTATTTTGTCAAAATTACTGGTGTGCTACATAATTTGATATGCAGCGTTTCCATCTGCACTGTATTGGACCCAGGACTCTATTAGCAAGGCCAGTATAGGTCACAGTCAATTTGCACTTGTGAAGCTGTCTGGGAGAAATTAGCTGTGACTCTTGTATTTGGCTGTTGATTCACCTGTTTCACTAATTTGTTTTTAAAAAGCCTTTTGGTGTAAATAAAGGTTCATAAGTATTTTTATTCCCAAAGACATAAACATATAGTGTCATATTTAGAATAAGTTATCCAGTTATTTAAACACATTTAGAATTTCTCCATTACAGGTTTTGATAGTTTCACATTTGCACAAGTGGTGCCTTACAGGGTTGCAACAAGAAAGGTTTTTGTGCCTTGTTATTTATTGTCTCCCCTCCTCCCTCACCTTCTGTAGTAACTTTTTTCTGTGGTTTTCCTTTGGAAAAACATCTTGTATATTAAACCTGTATTATATCACAAACAAACTTATCACTCAGAATATAGGTAAGTGTTATCAAGTTGTGCTTGTTTGGGTTTTTTAATATTTAGCTGCTCTGGTGTGCCATGTACACTTTTCATATTTATTGTTTTGAGTTTATGGACTCAGAAGATTATATTAATCTTTTCTGCAAATATCATTGTATTTTGTTTTTACTTTAACAGCCATCTGAGTAACCCTGTATACAAGGCATTTGGAGAGAAGATCTGTTGCCTTTCAGCACTGTTACAGTGAGTTTATTTCAGTCTTCCAGTCCTTTTAATTGGCAGAATTCTCTTAGCAAAAAGAATTGGAATACCATTTTATTTTAAGTCAAGGTAGGCATGTTAGGTCACTTTTAAAATGCTACAAAACTGTCTGCTCAGGCACCAAACCTGTTTCTCTGTCAAATAATACAATATTTCCTGATCTGAAATAAATATTTTACTCTAGTTAATATGTGAATAGTGTTTTATGAGCCTGTTTTGTAGAATAGCCGTTTTAGGAGGTTCAGATGGCTCTGCCAACTCAACTCCCGGATTCAGCAGTGAGAAAAGTTCCTGCAGAGAGGCATCTGTCTCTTCTCATTTGCTGTTTAGGCTTAAGCCAAAACTACGTAAAGCACATGGGACCTGTGGTGAAGTGAATAGATGGTAGTGAAGTGAGCTCCAACAGAAAGCTTGGCAGGATGGCCAGGACTGAGCACAGTGGGGCTGTTCTGTGTCCTTCAAGAAGGGTTTAAAAAACATCAGGTTGATTAAAAAACTGTGGCGGTAGCCTAGGAGCAGAAATAATTTTAATTTTTATTTCAGTGGATGAGCTTGTCTTCATCATAAGTATGCTGCTCCAGGAGCAGTTACAATACTGTAAGGTGCCTCATACAGATCAAAATAACGTGCAGAACTCTCAAGCTGCACTCACCAGTTGCTTGGGAATATAATGTCCCAGGCAGAAAATTGGTACAGTTGATTCTGCTCCACAGGTTGCCAGACTTTGGCACTTGTCAATTCTGCACTTCATCTTCAGGAAGTCTCCATTAAGTCTTTGGGTTTCTACATTTTGTGCTGTGCTTGATCTTTTTTCTTTTAGTGAACCAAGCTGATAATCTCACCCGAGAACTTAGTTCATTTTGTACTCCAGGATTTAAAATATTTGCTTCACTGATACCAAAAGAGTTTGGCTTATTTTTTGGGAGGCTTGCTAGTGTCATAAGGTATTCTTCCATACAAGCTTAAATATCCAACAGTTCTATTTTGTAGGGCGACTGCCAAATCAACAGACTAAGAAATTAATTAGGCAGCACTGAACTGAGCCTGTGCATTTTCTACACATGTCCAATTACTAGTGACCTAAATCTAGGGCAAAAGCCTGAAGTCTGGAAAGTCCACTTAGAGAACTAGAACAGTAGTCCTTCCATAAAACCGCACATTCCTATGTGGAACAAATGCCCTAGAATAATGGTGTTGTAGAAGGAAAGCTATCACAAACCGTGACAGTTTGATGTGTCTCTTCCTCAGGATAAGCGCACTAGAGAATGCCTTGCAGGGAAAGGTAATGTGCTCTTCCTTTCTAGTTGCTGTTTTCCTGAGGCCTTTTGATACAGTAACACATCAACAAATCTCCGAGAACTTGCTACTCGCATTCTACTAAACAGAGCACATAAGTAGATGCTCAGTTGGGCTGAAGAGGGGCTGGGGTAGTTTAGCCTAACTACCGTCCCCTTAAGGAAGTGACATAAATAATATAAGGAAGTTCAGTGTTAAAATAGCACAGGACACATGCTGTCAACATCTGTTCTTTAGAGTCCTGTCCTGCTCTTGAGCAAGTATGACTAGCATGAGGGCCTTGTGTAAGCATGATTGCTTTCTAGTTAGTTTAAAGATAATCTGATTTCAAACTAGATCATCCCTCCAGTGGTATTTATAGATCTTTAGGTCAGAACCTGAAGGTTGCTCTTAAAACTCCTCTTTATTTGCTAGTAGTTCTAAACCTATAGCTGATCACAGGCTAAGTGTACTGGTTGTGAAACCTATATTAACTTTTAGAATTAGATCCATAGGCTGAAGTCTGCTTTGACTTGCTTTCACCGTTTATGCCACACTTTCCTCCTAATGTTGCTTATTGTCGTGCTAGATGTCTGCTGGATGTAACGGGCTTCTTAATGCTTTGGATGTTTCAATAACCTGAAACTACTGCAGCTTTCTTCCACTACTCTGACGGCTCAGATCAGCCTCAGCGAGTGAGCTCATGTTTGATCTAGTTAGCTTGACCTGCCTACATGTTAAATAGCATTGAAAATCAGCACGGCATCATAACTCAATAGCACAACTTCTGTGTGCACAATAGACTTAAGGAAAAGGATGTAGTTGGGAACCCTTGTCACAGCATGTGGCAAGGAACAGGACGCTGGAAGGGTATGACTCATAAAGTAGAAGAAGTAGAGCTGTTTTGATGTCCAGCAGCAGTTCGGGGACTCGAGATGGAAGGTCAGAAGCATGCTGCTTTGGAGATCAGTTTCCAGGTCCCAGAGAATTCAGTGACCTGGTCTGTTAAACACTTGCAGCTGAGCAGTTCTACACTGACATCAAGCAACAGAAAATATATATGGATCTCTGTTTCTTAATTTACTTGCTTCATGTAATAAATGTCCTGATGGTAACTTTGACATTGGAGTGCAATATTTTGTTTATTCTTTTTTGTATTTTAACTCTTGAGGTCAGTTACATACCATTTAAAATTAAGCGAGATTATAGTTTTGGCACAAACTATAAATGTTTTCCATTTTAATGACAGGATTAGCATGTACATATCTTGTGCTTTGTATCTCTGCGTATATTTCTGCTGAATGCTTTTCTTGCAAGCAGGCAGCCTTGGTGAAGTCCCATGCTGCACTACCAAGGCATTCCTCCTTACCTAGCATTACAGATTAGTTTCCTTGCTCTGTCTTACTATTGTTCTTCAGTCTTACAGTTTATCTTTACAGCTGTCTGTTGGCAATGTCCCCTGGCAAGCATCTTTCCAACGAAGAAAAAGGGTTTGTTGTTTTGATGTCTCTCAGGGATTTTTACCCCTGAACTAGTGAACTTGAAAAATAGTGCTTACTCTCCCCTTTGGGGCTTCTGAGTGCCTGTTGACTTCCACAGTCAGTTTGCTTACACATTTTAACTTCAGACATGGCTATTTAGAAATAAAACATTTAGTCAAACGTTAGATGTGGCAAGGTGAAAGAAAATTTTTCATTGTAATGTGTCTGGAAAGACTGGCTGTTTCACTAGCATTTATTGCTCTATGTAATGATCTCTGTAGAAGTCATTTATCTGTGTGCTAGGATCATGCTTGATGTATATTCCTGGAGAAACTTTAGCAAATGGAATTTTGTAATAAGTATTTTATTTGTACATGTTTTAAAAATCCATAAAGCTTAAAATAAAGTGATCTTAATATTGCCAATCTAACTGGACATTAAGTAGTCCATTTATAATAGCAGTGTGTGAGTGTTAAAATTTTTGTTCTGTGGATGACTCATACCTGATACAGACTATGGAATACAGAAATGACTTGGCCTATATATCAGTTTCTTGAACGATTCTTTAACTTTCAGATGTGGGAGACTGGCTCAGCTTTGTGTTATTGTCTCTAGACTGCTGGTCTGTTAATTATAATCACTATTCTAAGCTTAATTTAGGACTTAAGTATCAGAAGAATTTACTTATTTACTTATTGTTACCATTACTGCATACTTGGTAATCCAGATAAGTGTTTTCAACAGCTACAATAAATCTGGTTAGGAAATTGGAATAATTTTCTGAGAACACCAGGTTTTCTTTTCAGTGACTTCTACATTAACTAGTAAGAACAGTTTTCTTTGATTCTCAGTTAGAATTCTAATTCTTAGAATACAGCTGTATTCTTCATTTGGTAAAGACAGCAATAATTTTTGTCATGGTAATAAAGCTCTTCCTAACTAGTACTTGCTACACAGCACTCAAACTTCTTCCAACAGCGTTTTGCTCATATTTACTTCAGCCACATCCAGCTTCATGCTGATCTGTGCTAAGAATATGGTTTCTGTGCGTAGTACAGATGGAAACAAATGCTCTGGAGCATTGGACTGTACAATTTATAGTCAGTGTTGTGATCTTTATTACAGGGGATCCTCCTGCTGTAGGTAGATGCAACTTAGAGGGCTCTCTTCAATCCATTGGAGGTTTTTATTCAAGTGGCTTCCTTTTGGGTAAAGCAGACGGTATGTTGGAATATACTGTGGGAGAATCTGGCCAGTACCATTAGGGGGAAACGGCAAAACTCCTGCTTAAGTCATAGCAGTATGATTTAGCCATATGCCACAACAATCACAACATCTGTCAGCTGGTTCTGTGTCCAGCGGCACAGAACATGAAGTGCATGAGTGTGTTCATCCACATGTGCTTCCGTGCGCGGGTGCTACTGGCTGTACTGAAAGCGCAAGTTTTGTATGTGCATACACAAGTGGAGCGAAAAGCTGAGTTTAACTTGCTCCTAGAATAACCTAGAGGCTGGCTTATTTATTTGAGTGACTTAGTCCAGGGAGCGTTCATTGCCTCACTTGACTTTGAATACAACCTGCCAGAGTTCATGCATTACTTGGAGAGTGCATGTTTAAACTGAGGATAGGCAACGTGTGTGAGAAATAGCTGGCTACTGGGCAGAATGGTTGAAGTGAGGCAAATAGGATGTAAAAGCAATATAAAGGCCAAATAGAGATGGATATGTCATTCTTGATCTTTGTGGTGGCCACACTGGGCTGAGGGAGGAGGAAGGGCTGGTATTGCAGTGGCCTGAGGGCTTCAGTGCTGGCTGAGCTAGTTCCAGAATTTGATGAAAGACTGAGTGATCCTAAAAATGTTGTCTGTTTTGTGTTTATTTTTCCATCCCCTGAAGCTGCCCTGGGTAAAACACGAAAGATGGCTGCTTTCTTGCAAGAATATGGCTTGGCAGAGAACAGGGCTGTTCTCTGAATCTTCAGCAGTGTGGATGTTGTTCAGACATGTTCCTCGGCTCTGACACTGCTTGGGCTGAGTCCCTCTGTGAAAGCATGAGACTGCTGCAGCTTAGTGCTTTGAGATTCATGTGAGAATGCTTTAGAGGGGAAAATGCTGTCAGTGATTGGATCCCTCTTTATCTTCTAATCCCACTTTAAGCTTTTAGTAAACTTGATTTTAGTACTATATGGGTGGAATAAATGATTCTCGATAAACCAAATACTTTTTTTCTTGGTTGCTGACCTTTGCATGTGCACTGGCTTTCTAGTTATCTGGTGACATGCAAGTGTCCCATTAGTCCACAATATGTTGAAAAGATAAAAGTGTGAAGACCATGACAGAATAATAACTTTGATTACTTTTTATCCTTAAATGTGAGGACAGCACATGAGCAGGAAAAAAAGTTCTAACGGCTGTTATATCATTTATCTGAATGGCTTTTAAATGCTCATTGTGGGTACAGGCAATGTCAGAGGAGTCTCTGATTTTCATATGGGCCATTCAGCTAAGGGTTGGACTTGATCCTTATGGATTCCTTCCAACTCAGAATATTCTGTGAAATTTCTGTGCCTACAGCAATTATGAAGCATGCTGAAAAGAAATAGTTAGTACAAGAAAATGGATGAAGTTTATGCATATGTTAATTCTATATTTAAGGAGGGTTTTGTTTTGAAAATACTACTTCATCAAAGATTTAAATTCCAATGTGAATGCAGCAAGAATGATAGAGGTGCATGGTTAGTAGTGTCTCAAAAGAAAAGCATAAGCAGTCTTGGTGCTTGGTACTTTATGAAGACAAGGCTTTGTAAATATTAATCTAATGATTCTTTTTAACAATTTATGGTGAGTTGACTTTGGATGGTGAGTGGTTTTTGGGACAGTAAAATGTAAAGGAGGAATATAGAGCACAACTGGATGTAAGCATCACTATGAATTTTGTGAAATATGGTGCAGAGGAGAGCACTGAGATTTTGTAGCTGTAAAAAAAAATTGAGGCTGAACTGCACCCTAATTCTTTTGCTGCTGCTTATATCCCATAGCACGCAGGTCCATCCATGCTGCCAAAGAACAGCCTGGGAGGAGAGAGATAACTGATATCCAGCAATTTACTGATATCAGCCAAGAAAAGGAAATGAGAGCTGCTTCCCAAGCATAGATTGTGTGGAGGAGATTGCATACCAGGAGTGGGTCATGAGATTGTCGGACTATGAATTTCTGCTTGGACTGTTGAAGGAGAAAGGCTGGTTGGCTGGAGTTTGGCAGTAGGGAAAGGATTAGGTTTAGCAATAAGAACTACTTTAACTTATTGAGGTTTGAAATATTGTAATGTATAGAGGAACTGAGATATTTACATTATCCTAAAGCTGAGTTATATATAGCCCTAAAAATTCAAATTCCTGGATCTTTGTTAGGCTTGTTCTATTTCAGGATGAGAATCCGTATGTAAAATTCTGCTTTGCTATCCTAAAGTCTTGCCAAAAGTTTATTTAAAGAACACAATTTGGCAGAGACTGCTTTATCATCTGCTGATATGCATTGAGTCCTCTATGCTCTCTTGTGGTTAAGTGCTCTTAAGGTTATTCAGTTTCTGGTGATTTCTGCTATTTTCTTGCTTTTCCTCTCTTCTCTGTCTATATTCAGTCAGACTCCAAGGCAACTGAGGCTAAGAGTTGCTCATGTGTAGCTGCAGAGGTCAGCCAAGGGACAGTGGTTTACTACTGAGCTGCTCATCTTGGTAACAGCTATCCAAGTCAGCAAGGAAGAAAGCCACCACTTGGGATTTCTAGCAACTGTACACCATGCTTGGTGTGAGCTGCAGAACAGCGTGGTAACTTGGAAACTGGTATTATGGCAGGTTTGTAGAACTGCTAATGGCCGGAGCTCCTCCTGAAAAGGACCATTAGGAAAAAGCTGGAAGAACAGCACTTCTGAGCAGCACTTGAGGATGTGAAGTATAGTGCTCTTTGTGAGGATTAGGGAGAGCTGCTCTGATTTAGTGCAATTAAAAGGCGCTCTGAAACTGTGCTGCTCATGCGCAGTCTGGTGCTTTGTTGGCTTATTACTGTAACAGATAATGGGGTGCCTTTAGTGTTAGTTTAAACAGCAGTGGGTGTATTGAGGGTGTGCTTTTTCCCTGAGAGTGTGTTTAGAAACTGGTAATCATAGCCTAGAATGGGCTAAGGCATCTCAGGTGTTGTGAGGTCAAGGAAACTTGTTTTTTTAGCAGCATTTGGTCCATTAAACAGAACTACATGTACGCCACCAAGTGAGTTTCTAGTGCATGTAAATTAAGGAAAAGCTCCCCTCCCAGCTCTCTGGTAGAGGTTGGGCTAAACTGAGTTTTCCACTTTGGATAACAAATGCTCTATATTTTGCTACAAATTACACTATGATTTATAGGAGGGAAAAAATGTCCAAAATGTTCCTGTGTCTGCTTAATAGCTTTTGAATTAAATACAGTAATTTAAAACTGGTAGGAAAAATTTAAAACTGGTAGGACTTCGTGTAAAATATATTTTTAATGCATATAGTTTTAAGAAAGAAAAAACACAATAAAGATATCTTTTGGATGAATTCTGAAAATAATGCTGGGTATTTGGTGTATTTTTTTCATACTTTTTTACATAGTGGATTCATACTACCTGAAGTGGATAAGGAATGCTTCTCTGAAGATGATATGATGAACACTGTGGCCTCAACATTTGCCACTTTGTTAGGAATAGGATGGTTTCCTGCATGCAAGGATTGTTTTGAAATTATCCATTGTCTTGAAGATGTTCCTACTTGATGCTATGCAGAGGCATTAGCTTGTTTTGGGTGAAGGAAATGATGTATTCACAATCTCTTGTTTTTTTCCAAATATTTTTACTCTGTGAAATATTTTTATTAATATCCATCAAATAATGGTGACATACTCCACAGTGCTTAAATTGTCCATTCTTGAGTGTAAGTCTTCAAATATACTGAGGTTTAGGAGAGGGAGTTGTCAAGCCTTTGTAGGCTGTTCATATTGACAAACCAAACAAAACCTCATTTCACTTTTAAACCTTAATTGAGGGTGAAGGGATCAGTATGGGAATGCATTCATGACCTATTCGTCCAGCTCTTCTTTAGGGACCCTGACTCTCTGGCCATAAAGCTAAGCAGAATGGGGCAGGGGAAGAAGGACTTCCCCAGAAAAAATACGTCAAAGCTAAGTGCACCTTGTTGTCAGAACACAAAATACCTGGAACCAGTCTTTATGGTGATTTGAAAATTGAAGTATTACCTACTGTTAATCTGAGTTTGAGAGGCAGCTCTGAACACTGTGTTTAGTTCCTTGGTTTTACTGCCATTCAAATGACAGTGTGATTGGAAGCTCACACCCACTGTCGACCTTGTTGCTTTCATGTGCCATCTAGGCCGAGACAGAGCTATGGAAAGAGCCTGGGGCTACTGACGTAATGCAGTTGTGCTGCTATGACGTTATCATTTTCAGCTGTAATTTGATTTATTGCTACTTTAAGCATTACTCCCTTCCTTCTATAGTGCAAAGATAATAGCAACTCCCCTCTTACTTTCTGCCATTTTTGTAGACTTTAATATGTAGTTCGTTATGTTTTATCAAACTGGTTGGACAAGTCTGATTTCTGAAAAACAGATTTTATTTAAAACTAAAAGCCACAAATATGTAAGGGAAAAAATCTGTATATCCTCTTAGGGAAGATGCTTATTGATTACTACTTTTATAAAGTCCTGTAAGACTACAAATAGGACTGAAAACCTGCAGAATAATGATGAGGTTGCTGAACAGTTCATCAATCCTGAAATTCTCTGTCATTTCCAGAATAATACATTTAGCTGGCTAGAAGAGCTATATGGAATACAGGTGAATTTCATATGAAACCTTGAGCTAGCAAGGAATGTTAGGTAAGCTGTGCAAATTATTTAAAGGTTGCCTCAAGAGATCCTAGTACTAATTTAATAAAACAGGAGCAAGGCAGAAATACATATCAAAGCTGTAAATCATAGACAAGCAATGGAGCGATGAAATTACTCTGCCCACTTCAGCCAGTATCCATGTAAATTATCAAAACCCTTGAGCGCTCTCTCCAGTGAGCCTGAAGGAGGAATCACAAGCTGCTGGCATGTACCCAGGTCCCAGTGGCACCCAGTGGGACTCATCCCCAGCTTTATATACCCACTTCTGTGCAGAAATAACCTCTGAGCTGGTCACCCTTGGCTCCTTGCACAGAGGAACAGCTGTTTCTGGTGCACAGCTGCCCTCAGGAAGGTGCATGTCTGAAATGGGTCATATGAACCACATGGTGAAAAAGCCTGTTTCTGTCATTTGACTGCAGGGAGCCTCAGGTGACCCGCTCAGTCATGTGCAAAGTCAGGCACTGTGAGTCCCTCCCCTGCTGCTTGTACAGGTTAAAGGTCTGGAATTTGGAGTAGCTGAGAAACATGGCTGGGAATGTAAGGGCTCGTGAAAGAGCAAGGTGCCTAAGATGTTCAACATTGCAGTGGTTATTAGGTGGAGCACTTCATGGCAGTGGTCTCCAGAGCAGCACTGGGAGCATTGCAAGCCCCTGGGCACCTTGTGCTGCTCGTAGAGAGCTGGAGGATTCACAGTTCTATTTCTAAACACCAGAGTCTGAAGTCTCATCCTACTGGTAGCAGAGCTTGGGCTGCAGCCCAGAGATGGGTTTGCCTGGCTGGCAAGAGAAACTGAAGAACAGGATTCAAAACACCAGTGTGCAGAGCAGGGAGGTGATTAAGGGACTGCCAGCAAGCAATGCTGGTGCTTGGTGAAAGATGCAAAGAGGTCTCATCCCAAATTCTGCCTCTGGTCTGCTGCCTTTTAGCTATTAATGTAATAGTTAAGAGTTGCATGTGAAAGGAGAGGTTCCCATTCGTTTTCCTAATGGTCCTGGGTGGGTTCATTAGGTGGAGAGGCAGGCACCTCTCTGGCAGGGCTGATGCTTGGGCTGTGTTGATGGGCTGAGCAGGGTTTCAGCACAGCAGAAACACTCAGAGAGCATCACCCTCTCCTCTGTGGTCTCTCCTTGGACCTTTCTGTGCTGACTAAAGCTTGCCTTGGAGCACCATGGTGCTTTCCATCCCTCTGGGGAAGCAAAGCTGGCCTTCAGGTAACTAATCAAGACACATGAATTAAAGAGAAGGAAAGGAGTGTAAGAGGAAGCACAGTTCTGGTAGAACTCATCTGAGATGACTGTAACCCTGGTCTTCATCTTCCTGGCCAAGTGCTCTGGGAATTCTTGGGGCTCAGGGGATACAGTGAGACCAGCTGGGATAAGGGGAAGGCTTTGAACCACAGTCCCTGCCCCAAGCAGGGAGATTTGAGCCTAATAGGCCAGAGAAGACTATTCTAAATAGATGAGTTAGCTCTGAAAATAGATTGTGTCTGAAGCAGTCTATGTTGTAAGTATGTTGCTGGAAAAGGCAGCCTAGAGCTTAAAAGCAGGTTTCTGCAGAGCTTTGCAATGCTAAAAGGAGATGTACTTTGTGTGCTTGACATGTGATGCCCCTAAGGAATATTGCTCCCCCATACACATGTGTTTCCTAAAGGGCTCAGTGATACTGTTGTTGGATCCTAATTATTTCCAAAGCATGTTACAGATTTGTCATGATACCATAGGTGTATCAAGGTCTGAGGGCAGGAAGTGATGCCAGCAGTTGAGTATGTTGAACATGGTCTGTCATGCTGACTACATTGAGGTGCTCTTCACTGGTGATGAAACCCCATGTGTTTGTGTAGAGGTGAAATGTTTGTTCCCTTGGGCAGGTAGGAAATCCTCCTCTTCCTTCTGTCTGAAAATGCGGAGTTGGGAACAAAAGATGAAAATTGCCATGTGTGTGGTGGTCAGCAATTGTGCTGTTCAGTGAAAGTATTAATTCATTACCTATTAGTTTTGGTCTTTGTGAAGGAGATTTACTTCAAGGTAAGTGTGGAATACTGTAGCAATTGCTATAGAAAGCCATATTTCCTTTTTTGTGTGGCAAGTCTAACAAAGTAGTGAATTATGCAACTTGCTTTCACCAAAGCATCCTAAGTAGTTTGTAAATATTCCTGTAATGCTGGATTCTTTAGGTGAAACAAGCAAAAATTTTTTATTGTACCCTTGCTCTCTGGAAAACCACTTAAATTACAAGTGGATACGAGATACAGAGAAAGATATTTTGTTTCTCTTAGAGACACTTTAATAATTTCCAGATTGTAATAAACCAAGAGTTAGTTCTGTAGCTTTTTCAATTGTTTCATATGATTGTATGAGAGTAGGAAGATGGCTTCATAGTTAAATGTGGAACATAGTTAAATGGGGAGATGTGAATTGGATGGCGGAGTCTGCTGCAGGCTATCTCTGACCTCAGATAAGGCTTTTAATCTCAGTGTTACTCCTGTTTGCCTGTGGAAAACTATGATAATATCCTCTTTTCATCAGTTCTCCCTTTGGTTTGCTTAGATTGCAATCTATTCAGGTCAGAGATTTAGCTTTATCTGATTTATATGGACCAATTTGACTGAGGGCCCTGAAGCTGGATCTACAGATAATTCTATTTTCTAGTAGTGCTGTATGGAAAATATCTTCAATTAATCCATGAATCCACTAAAATCACAACTCCTCCCAAACTGCTTGAAATTTTTATCAAATTGCAGAATGGCAATATTATATCTAGATGATGGGAAGTATAGAGCTGACAAGTGAAGGTCCCCAGTGTTGGCGCAGACTGAATACTTTATGCTGAAGTGCTGGTTTTAATCTAAGACGGCTGGTACTTGTTATGTCTTAACATAATGTCATATGAGCTTGTATAGGAGAAAAAATAAGTTCTGTGGAAGCCATACAGTAGCATTCCCCCAGTTGCATCAGATTTATTTGGTAAGAAGAAGTGCTGAAGATGAGTACCGGTGAAAATCAAGACATTAAATCTTTCTTTTCTATTAGCTCGTGAGGCAAAACTGAGGAAGAATAAGAACAACTTAAGAACAACGCACAAAACAGAAGTCTGAAGTGAATGGTTTTAGTGTATTAGTTCTCCTTTGTAAACACAAGAATTGAAATCATTCTATCTAGAGGCCTTGGAGAAACTGGGAAGTACAGAATTAAGCAGTAGTTAATGAAAATGAGAATCCACAAAGCTGTTCAGAATCAGATAAACAACATCAAGGAGCCAGATTTCTTTGCCTTCAGTGAAGCAGGTCCAAACCTCTGAGTTCTAATTGCCCTTCTCATGGGAGCTGCCAAATCCTTCTGGTGGGCTCTAAAGTCCTCATACCACAGCACCTTCCCCCACCCATTTATGGTTTTGGTCATCTCTCTTGGGTGGCACAGGGAACCTGGGACAAGGGTGCAGAGTATATGTCGAAGTGCTTATGTCCAAATGTTAGGTGACAGCATTTGAAGGTCCTTGGGATACAGAGGAAAACCATTGTAGACATTGTCTACGTTGTAGACAACGGAGAGAAAGATGTTTCTAGGTAGCAGCTTTAGACCTCTAACTCCAGGTTTCTCCTGCTTGAATGGGAAGGATGATTCATGTCTGAAATAACTTTTCCTTCCTTCTGTAGGATAAGTGTGGCACTAGCAGACCCCCAGGGACTCTGTGACATACAGGGGCAGCACAATGTTCATGTCCCAGTTGTGGCTGGGTCTGGTGCCTGCCTTTAATGACTGCCTCAGTAATTCTGCCTTTGCTCTTTCTGCGGGTACCTGTGTAAATGCAGGGGCATACCCCAACCTATCCCTACTGCCATAGCCTGGGATTCCCTGTCTATTTGTGGGAATGGTGAGGGCACTCTCAGCTTTGGGGAACTGAGCCTAGATTCCCTCTCTGTGTAGGTGAGCCTCGGACAATGTGAAAGCCCTGGTTTGGGTTTACGTGGTTTAGGCAGAAACATATGTGGGGATGCAGGTTGAGATTGCATTGCTAGCTGTTTCCAGGAGCCCTTCCTCAAACAGTGAAAGAAAGGGTATTTAGAAATGAAGGGGGGGAAAAAAAGATATAATGACTTACAGATAAATCTTCCCAATTTCTGCCCTCCATTTCTTTCAGGTGTTGTCTGTTTCTAAGGCGAGTGTTGTAGTCTTGCAGCCTTCTGACCACTTGTCAAAGTTTNCTTTCTTTCAGGTGTTGTCTGGTATAACTTTAAAAATATTACTTTATCACAAATGGAAGTGAGTGTTGTAGTCTTACCCCCTTCTGACCACTTGTCAAAGTTTTGGTTCCTCTGTGACAGGAGGAACTTACTTGTCCAGTAGTGAAATGCTGAGGGAGAAGGGGTGTTTCTGATAACCTTCTCTGGTTTTAAGAAGTGCTGCTGGCTCTTTGCTTGTGTAAGGACAAGTCTATGTGGGTATCGTCCCAAGAGAGATGTTTAAGGCAGAGAGAACTTCAAAGTTTCAAATTACACACTTCACTGAAATGTATAATTCATACTTATGAGAATTGTGTGCAATTCTTGTAAATTCTTCTTGCATTGTATAATTTTGCTTATGATCTCCTGAAGTTCCTTGGTGAATATCTTCATTCTTTTTTTAAATTAAAAAATTAAAAAGATTTTTATGTTCTCTCACTTTCCTAAAATTTCCCAATTGTTTGTAATTGGACTTGTCTTAGATATTATGTTCCCTGTTTCTTGCTGGATGGGGCGTGCCTGAATGGAAAGTGTGAACAATTATCATCTCAGTGTGTGAAGATTTAAAGACAAAACACCTAAGCCCTTCACATGTGACAGTGCTTGTTGGGCCTAATGGCTGTGGATTTATAGCCATGGCCCTGAAGCTCATGTCCTGCTGCTCCCTATTTATGATGACTCGTTTGGTCATCATAAATTCTGGTGGTTACCCACAGCTTTCACCAATTTGAAGATGCTTTAAAGCCCTGCACACCTACAAAAACTGAGGCTTCTTGAGGAAAATAGGCATGTATTTGATTAGCACTCTTCAATTTATGTGACAGCTGGTATTTTTTCTACTTTGTCTCCTGTTTTTAGAAGAGCCAGAAACCTTATGTTTTTGCCTTAATAGCCTCTAATTAATGCACCTGACATCTCTTCTTCATGTAGTATCTACATATAATCTCTGTTTTTTCGTGTTAGCAACTGAGTTTCATGTCATGTGTAAACGCATGCAGCTTGGGTCTCCAGTGTTTTCATCAGAAGCTTACACTATACTGTGCCCTTTCCTAATATCCTTAATCTCTCGGCTTCTGGAAAATAGAATAGTGACCTACTTTATTTTCTGCCTTCAGAGAAAAACAAAGTGCACGTGGTGGAGCAGCAGCTGCTGTTTCCTGACAGCTAGTGAAGAGCTGTAGTGCCCCTAGTTCAGAGCTTTGCTTAAAACCATTCCTGTTTTTACATCCTCCTCTCCCTGCTCCGTGTGTGTGGGCACTTGCTGCAGTCCTATCTCTGGTGCTTGCCATCATCCAGGTTTGCACAAAACAGAGGAGAAGAAGAGATTGTCTCCACAGAAGGATGAGTTAATTACAGGGAAAGTGGACTCAGGGGCTGCAATCCCCTCTGTTAGTGCTCCCTGATGCAGCGATGACTCCTGCTCGCAGAGCTGGAAACATGCCCAGCTCATGAATGTGTGCTGTATATCATGCTCCTGCTCTTTGACCTCCACTTGTGTCACCAGTTACTTGGAAAACATGTGGGAAGTAGGGACCATTGCACTGCTTTCACTTTGCAACATGGAGGGCAAGGGGGCCTCTTTCCCATGATTTCCTCCCTCTCCCTTTCTGCAGTGGATGGTGGAGTCAGTGGTGACTCATCACCTGCTTGTTTCAGGGACATCTTCCAGTATCTCCAGGAGCTCCGGTGCTTTGCAAGACTGTCACACAGTGATGAGAGCTAGGCACCAAAATAGAAAATCAATAGTATGCAAGCAGTCTCCTCCCACATGTGCTTTTGAAAATCTCCCCCACAACCTTTTGCATCAACACTAACCAGATTTCACCTATAAATCTGCTGCACTTAATCTCTCTAAGTACCTCTGCAGCACTCGTCTCTCATCCCCAGCTTAAGCTCCCTTATTGACAGATGCACACACACACACAAACAACTTATTTTTCCCCCCTCTCAATCCTCCATTGTTGAAAAACAACATATGACGACAGCTCTGGCAAGGCCGTATCCATCTTTTTTGCCCTCAAAGTAGCGACCTATTTAAAAAAGGAGGATGGAGCTTTGCTCTAGCCTGGCTTTCATTGCACTCCTTGTGAGAGGCAGACAGGCAGCCCATGGTCTCAAATTCGGGGACTTATGTGGCCATCTCCAGCTTCCCTGCAAAGCCATGGCATGTCCTCTGCACAATCGCACAGTAGTGGCTGGATGTTTTACTCTTGGCTGGCTTTAAGGCTGTCCTCAGCCTATTGTTCCAAAGCTGCCTGATGCAACATCAAAGCAGCAGCCCAGACAAAGCACATTCAGGCTGGGAGCTGGGGTGGAAAGAGGGAAACTTTGCGGCAGAGCAGTCATGCAGGCTGTTTTTGCTTTTGCTTCAGTGGGAGTGAAGGCAGGCAGGAGACCTGCTGGTGGAAGAAATTTTATAGGTGGGAGCTTGGCTGGAGAGAAAATTCAGCCCATCCTAGAATGCTATTAGCTGCTTGGTTTTTTAGTGGTTTGTTTGGTCGTTGTTGTTTTTTGGTTTTGTGGTTTTTGTTTGTTTGCTTTTGGGGGATTTTTGATGTTGTTGTTGTTGTTTTAGTACATATTGATTGGAAGTGTTGGAATACTTGGCCTAAGGCAACACCATGAAGAGTTAACATAGTGTCTGAGATAAATGAATTGACTCTTTCATGTAGTAAAAAGAGATGAGTAAGCTGAGAATCCTAACAAGAACTGATCTCCATTTCAGATCTTGTTTAATTATGAAATATTGCAGACCTAATTAAACACATAATCAAGGGCAAATAGACACGGCCTTACACCAACTAACAGAAGTCTAAAAATTCTGCTGGAACAGACTAAATTTCTGTACTGGGAAAGCAAGAAGCAGCCACAGCTTCTTACAGCTCTCACATAGATCAAAACAATAACAGCAAGAAAAAAGATCTTGATACATTAATCAACAAATTCTATATTAAAGAAAGATATGATATAATATAATGATATTATGATAATGATATGATATGATGACCTTCTACAGCCACAATTGCAGTAAGTTTTGTAGATAGCAGGAGGTCTCATACTAATTATTTTTCCACTTGCACAGCATCATCAATTTAAGGAACCTAAATTAACAATAAAACATTAATTCACCATATTACTAATCTTTTCAGTAGCTGGAGAAATAGAAACCTGAGTACTGAAATGATGTACCTGTGTTCTCCCACAAAATCCGTGAAAGAAAAAGTAATGTAAATTGAGACATTCAGCTGTTCTGTCAAGATTTAAGAATCCAAGGAATTTACTTATAAACATTAAAAAAACACAAAACCCACCCTGGAGAGAGTGATATCACAAATTTAACTAATTGATACAAATAATTCCAGGCTCCTCTTGTTAGCTAGCAGCTCTTGGGTTTGACGGGTTTTCACAGAGCTCTTGTGAATCCCGTGTTGACTCTCCAAGTGTTTGCCACTTAGAAAAATGGGCAATTCTG
Organism: Pachyramphus minor; assembly: GCA_013397135.1. NCBI lineage: Eukaryota > Metazoa > Chordata > Aves > Passeriformes > Tyrannidae > Pachyramphus > Pachyramphus minor. Next base: position 201,117 of record VYXB01004457.1, read on the forward strand.
TATTTTTTACTTTTTGAAATGAAATTGTCTGTCACACACACATAGTTTGACCCTGAATTCTATAGTTACTCAAATCACACATGTCCAGTGAACCAATCATATAAGCGGGGGACATATACACATATATGAACATTTCTCTGTGTGTCACGCATGAGCTATTTATTTTTAGAGGAGTTTTGATGCCCTTTTCAGCTCCAAAGAGAGCTGGTATGGCTGCATGGGCATGGTGGTGATGACTTTTCCATCAGTGTGCATGCTGGAGAAGGTGCTGGCTGTGGTTACAGATGTCCTGGCTCCTCTCCTTTGAGTCGCCCCAGATACTGGGGCATGTCTTGGGATACAGCACTGCGGTACAGACATTTTGGCCTCTTGTTTGGCTTTCCAGTCTCTCTGTTTGTCTGTGCCTTTCATCAGGCTCCGCAAGAAGCCTAGTCAGACTTCTGTTGCACACAGCTTGTTCTCCCCTGCCTTTCGTTTGTTGCTCCTGTTTTCTCTTGCTCTTGTTCCTTTTTTATACCTGGCCCATTTTGGGCACTGCATTGTATCCTCTGTTCCTGCAGGTGGTCCTCAAAAAACCTCATCCTTTCCTGTTTGTTCTTCACTGCCTCAAGCAATAAAGAACTGAGTGTGTGCACTACTTTTGAGGACAAGAATATGAAGTGTCAGTTTGAAAATACTGTTGAACGCAGTGTCTCTCATTTGCATGTATGGGAAGAAAAGAAGTGAACAAATCACCTGTGTAGCATTCAACCTTTGAAGAGTATCAAGAATAACCCTTCCAGGGGGTATATGTTTCCCTCAAGGAATTTTTAAAGGACAAAGCTGAGAAATGACTGCAAATCAGATTGAGGGGTTTTAGCTGGGACTTCTTGTGAAGCTCAACTGCTTCCCATGCTGCCAGATTCCTGTCTTGACAGTGTTGCCTTTTAAGAGTGAGAGGAAACTATGAGATTAAGAGCTGGAAGTGCCAGAAGATCAGTAATTGGTGAGTTGAGCTTGTTCACACCAGTGACAATGGCTTTGTGGTCAGGTGTAGCAATAAGGATGCCAGCTGGAATTTGGCCTGTGGCAAGCAAACCCAAGAACCATTTGGGTGTTAGAAAGAACTCAAATAGTCTTAGTCCATGCAAAATTAGGTATTTTTTTCAGTGTTAATTCAGTTATGAAACTACTATCCTGGCCAGATTTGTTTGCACTTGCCTGGAAAGGACAAAAGAGAAAGGCACGTGTGTTTTTTTCTCTTCCTCTTATCTTTGTGCAACACTACCTGCAGGTTCAGGGTTATTTAATTTCCTTGGTTTTCAGCCATGTATGGAAATGGGTGTGGAGTGAGGATCTCAGTCACTTCTCACTGGACAAAGTGGCCTTAGGGGTTCTGTCCTTCTGCTCCTGTCATACAGGTGACTCCTCTGTCTGAAAGCACCAGAGGACGGGCAGTATTTGCAGACAAGAGATTCCTCTGTGAACATCTGTGAGTGTTCACTCCTTGTCCGTCCCACTAGGTCCCACCTGTGCCAGTTCTGGTGAGAGATCTCTGAAGCAGCCTGGTTTGGGGCCGACATTCTGTTGCAGCGCTCATGGCTGTTCCTGCCTTCAAAAAATGATGTTAGATTGCTGGCTGTCCTGCCAGTCAGTGTTGCCTCCACTCTAGCTGTATTTCCAGCTTTGCTTTTCAGTAGATTGCTTTTCAGTACAACTGATACACTGACACCATCACAAAAACGCCGGTACTGGGGCTTGGGCCAAGTCTGCTTGAGCCTGTGATCTGCTCCTGGGCATTGCTTCCATATGCATCAGCCTCTGTGTCAGCTTGTGCTGCAGCAGCCCAGGGTGTTTCTCAGCTGAACTGAAGTCTGTGTTATACATTAGAGACAGAAGATAATGTCTGCATACTGTACTGTCTGTATGGCATGGCCTTACAATTTTTCTGTCTTCATCCTTTGCTGCTTTTTAAACAGTTTCATTCTTTAGCCCAGCTACTCTCTGGAGTGTGGGGCTGTACCCACTCACGAGGGCCAACCCCAGTACACACCAGCTTCTGCTTTGCAAGACGTCAAGAGAGATTACTATCTGTCCCACGATTCAATAAAATTATTTGTGTATTTCTGGAAAAAGAAAAATACCCCAGCCGTTTCTATTTTGATAACAGCGGTTCATGATACATTTTGTGTTCTAGAGGAGCAACAGAAAGAGCTTCCGAAGTCTGCAGTTACCTGGTGCAAGAACTCAAGAAATGTACTCAAAACCAAAACCATTTCACAAATGTGAGCTACAATTTGTCCAGCTGAATGGCTGGGGACTGGGCCAGAGTGAAGAAGGTTTGCAAATTTTTTTAATCCTGCTAAAAAAATTGCTGTCTTAATAGGACTGTAATCCACATATACTGTGATACTGGTTACTAATTAAATAATTTTGAGACTTAGAAATGCAGATAAAGCAAGCAGGCATTAAACTGGTCTGCTAGTTTCAGTATCTTTAGGAAATTCCCAGTTGAATTTTTACAGAAAACTGCTTAAACAAGCATAGAGACAGGGAAAAACCCTTTTGAACAATTACTGTCTACTATATGGAGCTTGTGTATCTCCAATAGTAATATTGGACATATACTTTGCACATATTAAGGGAAAAATTATATGGTAAAGTCAGCGTCAATACTTTCTACAATTCAGTAATATCCAGTCTTTTATGAGTGGGATAAAAATATTCTTCATCCTTTGTTACTAACAGATAGTTTCAACCTGGGTGAAGATCCAAAACTGATGAGTGTGACATATATCAAATATGGCCCAGGAGGCTCCTGGAGGCATTGTGTGTAACTTGGGCACAATGTGCCTTACTAGGAAGGATGCACTTGGCATTTCCCTCCATGCTGTCCACAGCTGTCCTCTTCCCTTGAATGCTTCCCCAGGAGGTGCTCGTCTCCCCTTGGAAAGATCCGGGGAGGTGGTATTAGACGTGTTCACTTCTGCAGTCTTCATGAGACCTACAGGAAAGAGAAATCCTCTTCTGGCTTTGTGTGGCACCTCCAACCCAATATTTCCCTGGCTGTGCAAGAGTGATTTCTTTAGTGTTCCTCAGGAGACTCCAGACCCAGGGAATGGGAAAAGTGGGGAACCAGGATTTTGGGAACCACCTCCTGAGTGGACCCAAGGCTGGCCACAGTGCATCCAGCTTCCCTCTCCAGCATCCCCCCAACAAAATTTACAGCCTCGCTGTTTTGCTTGGTCTTTGGCTCAGGTTCTGCAGGGCCTGGCTGAGCTCCGAGTTAAGTCAGCTGCTATTCCTGTATCAGAACTTTGATTTGTGCTCTGTGCTTTTAGCTGTTTATTAAAATGCTTAAATGCAAATGTAGGCACTCAAATTATGGTTTATACAATGTCTAGATCTGTACTTCTCACTTGGAAATGTGTTGATGTAAATTACTGGCAAGTGCAGCTTTCTACATCTTTGAGAGCATTGTCTTACACAACCAGGACCCCAGGGTTCTGCTTGATCCTGGTGTTACAGAATGTAGTATACAAATAACTACACTTTAGAGCCCTGCCCTTTGTAATTTAGTCCAGTAGTATGATTTTCCAGCTATGGCTTATAGAGTAAACCCTCAGTAAAGAGCAACAGACTTGACAGAGATTTGTAGTGGCATGCTCTTGTATTCTCTCTTTCAAAGGAAAGTGAAAAACATGTTACCAGTGTGAAATGAAGATGGATAGAATGTTTGATTATCACTTCCTGTCACTTTAAGAGTATCCTGTGCCATTCTTGTTTTCTTCAATTCTTATGAAGTATAAAAGAAACATGACAAGCTATGCACAAAAACTGTATTACAAGATAATAATTTACCATCCGATGCTAAGTTACTTAAAATTTTCTTGGAATCTTTTGAGATTACCATATTCTCTTAACTGGTAGTAGGCTAATGTATTTCCTTAGTGGAAATTACTTTTTACTTTTGATGTTAAGGGAAACTTCTCTGAAAATCTTTCTCCCTAGCTAGAAGCAAATAATTTGTAATGCTTTATTATAATTGAACATCCATAATGTTCAGTGTATGGAAAAAATGGAGAGTCTTACAAGAAGTACTGTATCAATGCTATAAATGATTAATAGAAAAGCATCATTCCCTCAACATGCTTCACCACATCTGCAGTGCAAAAGACAAGTCAGATGCTGGAGTCTCACCAAATTTAGTGCTCTGTGCTACTATATTCTGCTCTAATTATTATTATTTTATATGCCTTCTTATCACTGAATGCTTTCCATTTGTTCAGTAAGGGAGATAATTGGTATGATTCAGTCTTTTTCTTACCCTTCCCTTTCATTTGTGCAACTGAGTATTTTGGTAGATATTGTTTTCTTTAGGATAGTCCTGCCTATTTATTTATATTGGAGAAAACAAAGAGAAGGTGTACCTTGTACTTGGGACCGAGAGTTGTAGGGCTCAATGTTTCCAGTCCCTGTGAGATTCCATTCCCGGAGCAATTGGGCTCAGTGATTACCAAGAACACCAAGACAGCTCCCTCTTTCTGAGAGCTGCATTTGGGTCAGCATATTTAGGTTTTCAGATGCCTCTAACAATTAACCAGCTCAAACCCTCCTGCTTCCAGGAGATAGCATCCTAGCTCTGCAGCTAAAATGTTCCTAGAGAACTGAAGAAGCACAGATTTAAGCCGATTCACAACAGCTTTAATTAAACCTCAGTTAAACTGGTTCACATTTAAATATCCAGGAGATACATGCACGATCCACAGTTAATTACCGCAGCACAGCCTAATGCCCTCTTCTGTGCCCAGGGTGGTGGACTCATGCTGGGGGCTGGTGGGGAGGGCTATGCAGTGCAGAGCTCTGCTGGGCTGCTCCAGTCCCCCACTCCCTGCTCCCCTTACTGCTGCTCCTGAGCCCTCCCTACCCTCTCCCCCCATACCTTGCTGAGGCCCAGCAGCCCTGGGTGAGCAGCTGCAGAGCGTAGGGAAGGCAGGTGGGGAGCCCAGTGCCACCCCAGCAAGCCACCACTGTGCTGCTGAGAAGGAGCTGCTTGTACGGTCACAGGAGTGATGGAGCTGATGGTGCCCGGCACTGCCTGCAGCCATATGGCTGCTTCAGGGGATCCCTGGCACTGCCCCCAGCAAATCCTCTTAGTTCAGCTTCACCCTCTTTTTTGCCTCTTTGATGTCGGTCCTGCCTTGGTCCCTTCTCCAGTCCCAATTCCTACTGCAAGCTCTTGCAGTCAGACGGTGGTTGTACCCCCAGAGCTCTCATGGCCCAACCACAGCTCAAGGATGGGACATCGGGGTTATATCTGCTCTCTGCACAGGGTCCTGCCTGGTAGTGGGACACCAGGCACAAAATAGCCTGGATTCATGTCACTAAACCATCTTGCCCCCAAAACCAAGTGGCTACATCCAAACTACCTTGTCTGCTGCTCTGATAGCTTATGAAGTATAAAAGAAATATGACAAGCTATGCACAAAAACTGTCACAGGCACCTCATTGAGATGCACGAGCCAAAGGAGAGCAGAAATGGATACTTTAATGAGGGGCACTGCCTGGCAGCAAAGACCAAGAATGAAGAACTTAAATTTGTTGCTGGTTCTCTGCCTTGATACCTTTCTAAGGTGTTTGTTTGTGTTACAGGCAGGTAATAAACAAAAACCTACTTTCCTAAAGCTGTTACAAGGATTTTTTTTTTTTGAAAACTAGATCAAGAAAATGAAAAGCAGTAAATAAAATGTTCCTATATAGAGTAGAAGTAAGTGCAGAGCCTTAGGTACCAGAAAGGGTGAGTTCACATTAACAACAGGTTGTTGCAGTTTATTTTGTTCCCCAAAATCTAGGTAAGAAAGCAAAAATGCCTGCTGATCCCTTTTTCAATTTTGAGACAGCATGATAAAAAAACATCTGCTAAAGCTAATGACTGCATTTGCATAGATTACATGTGACAATCCAGCACACAACAGGGTGTCCTGCCATGCAGACAAGCCACAAGGGTGATGCACTTCTTTGGCATTTGTTGCCATAAGTCAGCTACACTTCTGCCATAATAGCATCAGCTCCTTTCCAGGAGGGCTTTGGCTAACAGTGCCAGAGAAAATTACTGACTCCCTCTTGTCTTCCAAGATGAAAGGTGTAGGGCTCTCTCCTGCCAAGTGTGGAGGAACAGTGGAGGAGGGAAAACAGCTTTCATGGAGACACCCAGCAAAACCCCTTGGCTCTGGATTGGTGGGGGGAAGGAGTCAGTTCTGCTGGGCTTAGGCTGAGGGAGGCTGAGCCCTGACGCCCAACAGCAGGGGCATAGGGTTGGCCCCAGGCGACAAAGGATGGCTGCGCAGAGCCCTGCCATCAGCCAGGCTGAGGGAGAGGTGGAGCCTGCCATGGGGCAGCATGGCTGGATGCCATCTTGAGTCGGAGGGGAAAAAATGGCTCCTTTGTGTTTTCAGCATAGTGGTTGAGTTTTATGGCATCACTTTGTTATTCTTGCAGCATTGGCTATGGATAAATAAAAGACAACAATTTATATCCTGAGGCAAACTGGCTCTTATATGGTGCTATTCCTTTTTACTTTGCTTAATTGGGCTAACAGAAAAAGACAACAGCTGCAATGGTGAGAATGAAAAATGCCTTTGCTTGTCCTGGTTTTGACAGCAATCAGCCCGACAAGGGATTATCAATTGATCTGAGATAAGTTTTAGTGAAGGATGCAGCTTGCTGTCTGTTTATCCCCTGTATTATTTCGTGGATATGATTACACTTAGAAAAATTAATACAGAGAGTTAATTTTAGAGAGAGTAGTAAACTGTTAAGCATGTTTAAGACCAGAGTGTGAAAAGGAGAGGAATCTCTCTGAAAAAAATCCTTTGGGACTTCTGTGTGTTTACATTTGCACATATGTGTGCGCATGTGTGTCATGAAGCAAGAAAGTCAGAGAGAGGCCATAGGCACGTGTTTTCAAAAAAAATCAGGTCATTTTCTCCAGCTTGTTTCTTCCAAGTCTGGAGATCTAACAGCCACAGGATGCTTCCTTCTGGCCTGGTAATCCATGAGTTCAGGCAAAGCTTTGTGACCACCTGTCAGCCTCTTTTTGTGAAGCTCCACGGAAAAAATCCATAAAAATGTGTGGATGATCTTGACTGCCCCATTTGATAGATATGACATCTTTTGGATCGGCACATGGTTTTCCCATTGGTTTTGCTGGAAGCAGGAGATGATACACCCTGGCCAAGAATCAAGAGAGATGGGCTTTTCTCAACTAGCCAGCAACACTGGGAAAGCCTGTGCTGCTGGTTTCCAGTTTTTTTGCCCCTGGCCCTGATCCAGCACTGGTTTGGTGAGTTATCCTTGGTAGCTGCTGAATCCAGCTATTGTATATGGAAACATCACTGAGGAGAGCCTTCTAGGTCCCAAGGGGCTGGGGGTTGCTTGCTGTGCCTACCAGGTACCCTACCAGCCAACTCAAAGGGCCTAATCCTACATTTCTTACATGCTCCTTGTGCAAATGGTGCTTCTTTGGAAACCTGTTTTGTCCGAGCAACAAGAAGAGCAGGAGTGGAAGTTCCAGTGATTCTTCCTCTTGGTACTGATCTATTCTTAAACTGCACTATACTCTTTAGATATTTCAGTAACACTGTCATAAATCAACACCCACTGCTTCTCTTTTCTGAGTGAGGAAAAAAAGGAAAAAAAAGGCAACTGAAAAGCTGTCCTTTAGCTGACATTCAGTTAGAATTGATCGAGCAATCTGCTGTCAAAGCAACAGCTCTTGTCAAAAATAGCCCTTTGGAAAAAAACCTCTGGTGTTATTTGTATCGCGTGTGCAACACAATGCCCCTTAGTGAGAGCAGAGCATCAGAGACCAATATTAAAAAGAGATCAGTGAAAGTGCTGTGTGGGAAATTAATCGTGTGCTTCTCTACAAGCTACCAGCATTCCTGTGACTGCTTCCAACTAACAAGTTCACTGATGTGCATCAAGGCATCGTTTCTAGAAAGAACAAGTGGGGTCAGATTCTTTAGAAACTCTCACAGTTCTGGGGGACAATACAACCAAAATCTAGTCTGCTCCAAACCTTTCTCATGGTGTAACTTTGACCAGAGTCCTAGTCCTACAAACTCCTAACCACCTTAGTAGATCCTCTGGTGAAAGTAAAAGGCACTGCCATGTGCACATACATTGAGCAATGTACATACTTGCATTAGAAATGATGGAAAAGGTTTTATTTCTGTGTAACAACGTTTTTTCCAAATGGAGAATCTGAAAGCTGAAAAATGTTGGTTGATATTTTTGGGAAAGTGAGAATAGAAAGAAGGAAAGTGAGACAGAGCACTCCAGAAATCAAACCAATAATATATCTATCAGTATTTGTAATGAAAGGATTTTTTTTTATTTGTCTGCAACAGCTGAATCTCACAGTAGCCTTGCTGGCAAACTGGAGAAGTATTTCCTACTAATTAAAAAAAAAGCACAAGTAATATGATCACATCTATCTAGGTATCATATTTAGGGAGGCTGAATCTTTAATTATGGGTCTGTTTCTGACTTTGACATTCACTAACACTACTCAGAAGTATTTCTGCTGAAGTCAATGGAAAGGGCTGAGGTTGTACAGGGGTGAGGAAAAACCTCAGGTATCCCCTATGCAATGAGAGTTTTCTCAGTAACAGTGTCTTCATCCTCCAAAAATCATATTCTGACCCAGTATTCCCCTGGTCCCCCTAATCTGCTTACACTCTTGTTTGTGTTTTTAATTAAAGATAGGGGAGAAGACCCATCCCTCCTGTGGCCCTATTGTCTGTCATGTCTCCTGAAACTGCACAGACAAGATTTCATTTTAATTTATTTTTTAAGTAGAAAAACGTAACTAGCACAATTTGAAATAAAAATTAAGTTTTTATTATATCTGGGATACAGCAAATATCCTAAGAAGAATGTCTGTATGTCCACCTAAAAACCTCATATTTATGGAGGGTTTTTTTTAACCTTCCTCTTTTCAATTCAGTATATGGAAGAAAATAAACTCTCCACATTTCCAGTAATTACAGTGCAAATAAATCTGGGATTGGACTGGGTTAATTCTTAGAGGTTCTGGCTACACTGTTCCAGCAGGATTAATCTAAAGGGTTTTGTTTTTTTTTTAATGCAGAGGGCTAGGGCACTAACATATTATTAATTAGAAGTAAATCTGTCCCTTGGGGGACTACATGCACTGCCTGCATTTTTAACTCGTATTTTGCTTTAAGACAAATGATGGCTATTTTCCCCTGTTCAGTTTCTCTGTTGCTTCCTTATTTCACTGTAATCCTTTTGTTTTGCATTGGGAAGAAGAGTTGGATAATAGAGATAGTATGCAGAGGATTGATTTTTTTCAATCTGTTGACTGAACTGGAAAATATTCGATAATTTTCTGTGGGGTCTAGCTCATGTTTTACTTCATTTAGGGAGAGTTATTGTTATTTTCCTGTTTTGCCCTTTAAAACAGCAAAACATTTATACAGAAAAAAAAGCCATTTATACAGAAAAGTTGTTTCAACAAAAAAACCCCTACCAAAATCTTGGATGAACCACTGTATCTTCATTATTGATCACCTGAGATTGTTGACTTGATTTCAGGAAACCCCATGACTTGTTTGCTCGACCTGAACATCCAATTGTTTTGGAACATTTTTTATTTTTCAATAAAATTGCACCCAGAAGGGATGCTGAGGCTGAGTGACAGTAACAAAAGAAAACCTCACAGTGGCCACAGGATTCCTTTCACATTCAAAGAAGTTGTTGGCCTTTGCTGCAAGTGAGAACAAGTTAGCATTAAGCTAACATTACTAATGAAAGCAAGAAATATTCTTCTACTTGAACTCCTCACTAGAAGGTCTCAGGTCTAACACACAGTATTCCAGGCTCATGAAATGAGACTTCTTCCCATTTAGCTAGACTGGACCAGTGTTTAAACATGTGAAAAGTTGTGGCTGATTTTTAGTTTCCTCCACATTTATGCTGTGAAAGGGCATGATTGTTTACCTGTTCAAAAATCTGTACCTTGGCTCTTGTTTGGTGTGATTTCTCAGATTTAGAGGACATTCTTGTTACTTAAGTTGCATAGTTTTGCAGCAGGCACTTTCAAATTCTCCAAGTTTGTGGAGTTCTAACGTAATTTTCTGAAAATAGAGTCCAGGTCTCTATTTTGAGAAATAGGTCTTGTTCTGCTCACTGAACACTTCCCAGTACTGCAGCTCTTCAGCCAATGAAACACAGTAATGACAGTTTATTATCTCCTGGGAGAAGGGAGATATATTTTACAGGGACATGCACATCTCCCAGTCATGATGAACTTTGTTATCTGTACATTGCACTGATACCAGATTTTCCCAGTGACAGTTTTTCATGTGTTAACCAGGCAGTTTCTGGTGAGCATGAAGCCTGTGTGGAGATGACAGTCTGATAGAGTGTAGGAAATTCACTTTATCCTTCATCTTCCACTTGCCACTCTTTATTCTTCCTTCCATATACTGCATTTTTTAGACTCCGTTAAAATCTTTTTCCCTGAGACATCCTCAAATTTGAGCTGCCTGTGAGTAGGGGTTGGCCAGGCTATGGATATGCTGAACTGCACATCTACACTCTTTATGCCTCTGCAGCTGGAGAAAGTTTGGTTTGCAGAAAAGGATGTGGAAAATGGTCTGACCTGGGGAAAAAAAGGTAGGAGTAACAAAGTAAGTGGTCCCAAAGAGGTTCTAGATGCTGCTGCATGGGCTGGAGAGATAGGAAGGCAATATTCAGTTTTAGAGGACATGGATCTGTTGGAAACAAATGCAAATGAGTGGCAAATGTTAGAAACCCAGACGTTTTTCTCCTGTACCTGCATAAGCAGGCACTGGCCACTGATACATATTACAGCAAGAAGGCTCACATGGAAAATAAGAGGGATTCTTTAATTTCCCATTTCTTTTTCTGAATTTTTTTTGCTGGTTTTAACTGTTCTTTTTTTCTAGTTCCAATGACTCCCTAAGCAGATTTTAAGGTATCAGCAGACATCTGACAGTGCTTATGTCTTCCCTAATGAGCCCATTGATTTTGTAATCCAGAAAAGAGCATCTCTTCCATTTTCTGCTATTGTAATGCATTGAAGAGTTTATCTGTGCAGTAACACACCTAATCATGTAAAAAGAAACTTCTGTGTTCAAAGTAACTTTTCAGGGAGTGGGCTTGTTTTCCCTATGAACGTCTTATTGCTCTGGGCCTCCCTTCACTCATCCTTAACTTCTAGACCCTGACATGGTAATTATCTAGGACTTTTTAAAAGCCTTATGACTTTCTCCCATCACCGGCTTTCGCAGACATTGTGCTGGCCAAAGCATTGCAATTCACTTTCTGTGATTCACTACTTATCATTAGGAGGACCTACAAGTTTTAAATTGATGGAGCCTCTTAAGTCCCCATGAATTATATAGACGTGCACAACTAACAGTGGGAATCAATGATCTTAAAAGTCTTTTCTGACCTAAGTGATTCTGTGATTCTATAGTACATGTGATGGTTAAAGCATGACTACGGAGAATGCTAACAACAAAAAAAAAGAAAGAAAAAGGTAAAGAACTTCAGCAAAAAAATGGGTAAACTCTGGCTTAAAACTGAGCATATCCTGGCTGTTACACTGAGACAGCTGCTCCTGACTCTCTGGAGTCACTATAGCTATGCAGAAATGAAGCATGAACTTAACAACTCCTGCAGAGATGTTCAAACAACCCTGTCCTATCACCCTGTTCTCAGTGCTCCAATTCAGCATGTGAGGCAGCCTTAAAACACCAAAAAAATGGGGCTTCTGTCAAAATGAGGGACAAAATTATTTGCTAGCTGTAACCCCCATCACTAATTCATACTTGGTGAATCCTAGGATGTTATCCAGTATTCATTCTGTGCCATAGACCACAGTCTCTGGGGGATCTGAGAGTATCTGCCTGGTATAATCACTGGGGAGAAGCAGGGTGAGGCTCTGCAGCTGGTTTGTAATTACTGCTGGTGCTGTTTCACCTGATGGTTCCAGTTGCTGGGGTGCCCCTGCGGCTCTGGCACTCTCTAGGGAGTGAGGCTGGGACAAGACTGTGGCGCCTGTGGGTCACTGGAGAAGGCACCCTCAGCTGAAATGAAGCCCTGGCTTCCTGAGGATCACAGCACGGGTCAGTGGTGGAACCAAGGCTGAGAGCTGGACCAGCAGGCTGTGACAGTAAGCTTCAGCAAGCAGCCTAAAATAGCTGTAGGGTATGTCTAGGGAACAAGGAGAGGATAGACTCCACCTCTAAGTGGTTCATTTCTATTTTAAAAAATGTGTACCTATAAATGCTACATTTTTAAAATTACCCTTTTTGAATAATTTTGTTATATAGCATTTCCTGTCTGGTTTTCTTCATTTGTACTCAGTCTAACATGAAAAAAACCAAGCTACCTTGGAGAACATTTCTTCCACAGACCTTTTTACATATCCCCTTAAGCTGGAATAAACCTGCTGGTGTGGCTGTGCCATGCAGCTCAGCATGGGATCTCTTCCACCCGTCAGATGCCCCTCGGGCTAAGTCATGCTGGGGTGATTCAGTAGAAACAGCTCTGCTACCACAGCTGCTCAGCTGCCCCCTGTCTGCATGCCATCAGGAGCTCTCTGATGGCTGTGGAGTCTCTCTGTGTGCTTTTAAATTACAGCTGCCCATTTGCTTTCACTTTGCAAGGTGTTTGTCAGTCTTTCTTCCCCCTTGCCAGGCAGACAGAGTTATGACACTTTTCACTGTCAGAAGCAGACTTCGATTTTGGACCTACAGAGACGAAGGGAAGCCATAAAGAAATCCCTACCATAATTCAGGGGACTTAATGAATTCATGATGAATCCATAGCTATCTTCAGGTTAAATCAAAATAATAAAAGAAAAAATGGGAATATTTAATTTGTCACTTTCAAAATTCAATGCTTTAACCTTTCATTTTAGAATGACTATCCATTTCCAGAGGTACTTTAAGGTTATTTAAATAATATTTTTAAAGTGCAAAAAGGATTGAATCCAAATGTGTGGAAAAAAAAATTATTTTTTCAAAACATTTCCAAAGTAGTAATTTCAGGTTGACCTCAAGTCACTTTCTTCCATTAACAGTTGGATTTTAGGTTGACCGAAAAACAAGCTGAAAGTCCACCATCATATGTTGACCACCATATCCACCACAGATATTGACACAAGAAGAAGACACAATAATTTGTCTGTTCCATACAGCTGTGAAGCTTTAAGCCAGCTCTCCTCTGCCTTTTGTATCTCTATATCTCCTTCCATTGGATTCAACACTTGTAAGAAGGACTTGTGATTGGTGAAATGTAGCAAAGCACCAGTATGAAAGTGCAAAAATTGGTAAGTTCAGCTATGTGACCCAGTTTTACTCATTAGCATTTTTGCCCACTTTTTTCCAAGATACATGATCAGACGTTGTTCTTTCAAATTTTGAAAGGACACCTGGCTCTGTGTATTTGCATTTACTCAAGAGCATTTGGTGTTTTCTCTTTTTTTTATCAAATTTTCTTCAGCTGTCTAAGGTGCAGAAATATGATCAAGAATGGAGGAACTCATGACATGGAATGGAGGCACAGTCAAGATGAGCAACTTCCACCTATGGTAATGGTTCTGATCAGATTCCTGTCTCCATGGCTTCAGGTGCTAGGCATGTTTACAAACTCCACACTGTAAAATGTAACTCACTCCTTCTCCTCCAGCCAATATCTTGGCTTCTGCCTCATCTGTCCTTTCCTCTGTCTCTTGCAGAAGGCAGGAGAGACGTGTAAGTTGAATGATGTGCTCATATTGCTCTTATTGAACGCTTGTAATTCTGAATGCAAATGGCACTCTTTATACATGAACAGGACTAAATTCACTGGATAAATTATTCACAACAGATAATTCAACCTGCTCTCGTGGGAGAATGCAATGAATGTCTGATGATGTTAAAAAAAAAAAAGTCACAACTAATTTTTCCAACCAGTGAAGTCAGTCGCAAAACCTTTTACTGACTTCAAAGGGAACCCCAAGCCAGTGGGCCCACACACGACTTCTATTCAGTGGTATGCACTCGTAGTTAGAGGTTAAACCCAGACAAGTGTTTATGATTTGAGGGTCCAGACTAATGCTGTATGGCAGAGTTGGGCTGTCAGGGCACCAGCACCATGACAACTATGGGTGAAAGCAGGTCTGCTCCGCAGCTGTGGTGCAGGGTACTGACACAAGCTGAAGTAACCCAGCCAAGTGAGAGAGAAGGTAGAGTTTAGGAAGTTTGGAGCCCAGGGCAGGTTAGTTTGGCCAGATTTGTCTAGTTTAGAGAAAAGGAGACTAAGAGGTGACCTCATTGCTCTCCACAGCTTCCTGAGAAGGGGAAGTGGAGAGGAAGTGTTGAGCTCTTCTCCTTGATATTCAGTGACAGGATGCATGGGAATGATTCAAAGATTTACCAGAGGAGATTTAGACTGTAGACGAAGGAGTTCTTTATCAAAAGGGTGGTCAAACAGAGAAACAGGCTTCCTAGAGAGCTGGCAGATGCTCCAAGCCTATCAGTGTTGAAGAGGCATTTGGACAATGCCCCTGGTAACATGCTTTAACTTTTGGTCAGCCCTGAAGTGGCCAGGCAGTTGGACTAGATGATTGTTGCAGGTCCCTTCCAACTGAATTGCTATTCCATTCTATTCTATTCTATTCTATTCTATTCTATTCTATTCTATTCTATTCTGTTCACACCTGGGATAGATTTGCAGCTAATGAGGATTTTGTGATCAGAGTGACACCAGCCACCCTGGACTGCTGGCCGCCATCCCTGGCAATTCATCATGGGCATGATTTGGGTGCCATGACTATGCAGTGGATACAGGGTCTGGAAAAAATTTGCATGGGGGCTGCCGCTGCCCTTACCCTCCATGGCAGGGGAGGCAAGTGGGGTGAGGGCTGGGCTGTGCCCCAGCTTGTACCAATGCTCCCCTCTGGCCGTCAGCAGTGGGGACATGAGGCCTCGGGGCACTGGGGAGAAATGGGGACACAGGGATGGCGCGAGTCGGCCTGATGAGGTGGGAGATGGGGAAACAAGGGGAGGGGGATGAACCTGGCATCCTTTGCCTCTGCCCCTAAGGGTATTTACGTCCGGGTCCGGTCTGGGTGTCCCATGTTCCCACCGTCTGTTCCTGCCGTGTGGTGCACTGGCACCTGCAGACTGTCACCACCCACAGCCCCACTCGCCCCTTTTTCTCTTGGCGCTGCTGTTCCTTCGCTGCGCCCCAGATGCGCACGGCCTCACTCACGCAACGCCCGAGGTTCGGGACGCGGAGCGACTGTGCCGGGAGGACACAGCGGCGATGCAAAACGCTCTCATAAGTAAAAGCTGAGCCCTGCCCGCCGGGGCGCGGTACCTTCCCAAGGCACCCG
>VYXB01004457.1:216625-232910 GCA_013397135.1 Pachyramphus minor
CGGCGGCGGGGCTGTCAGTGAGGGATCGCACCGCGCTCCGCGGCGGAGGGGAAGCCGCGGCGGCGGCGGCAGCGGCAGACATGGACTCGCACTGCGACTGTGCCGAGCCCCCGGCCACCGAGCAGCCGTCGGGGAGGATTAACAAAACCGCCTTCAAGCTGTTCAGGAGGAGGAAGTCCGGGGGCACCATGCCGAGCATCTTCGGGGTGCGGAGCAGAGGCGGGGGGGGGAAGGGCGCCGGCAAGCCGGGGATGGGGCGGAGCCGGACGCACGACGGCCTGGCCGACGCCGNGCCGACGCCGTGCTGGAGAGCAGCAAGAAGGAGGAACCGGTCGGCGGCGCCCCGCAGAGCCGGGAGGCGCAGGAGCGGCCGGCAGGCAGCCTCGGCGGCCCCGCCGGCCCCGCCGGCAGCGCGGTGGCCAAGTCGCACAGCTTCTTCTCGCTGCTGAGGAAGAACGGCAGGCAGGCGGAGGGCGCGGAGCCCCGCGCTGGCGGCAGACAAAAGAAGGGGCTGAAAGGGATCTTCAGCAGCATGCGGTGGCACAGAAAGGACAAAAACGGCAAGGAGGAGAGGGGGGAAACCTCGGACATCCCGTCCGGCCTTATCATGCCGGGGTCCCTGACCGCCAGCCTGGAGTGCATCAAGGAGGAGCCCCCGAAACCTTTGTCTGAGCCCCCGAAACCTTTGTCTGAGACCCCGAACGGCGCAGGGGACGCAGGGCCGGAGCCGCCGCGGGAGAAGCGGAGCGGCGAGGCGCCCGCCGCGGCTGAGGAGCCCGAAGCAGGCGGTGGGGAGCCCCGGGCCAGCAGCCCCCCGCCCCGGGAGGAACCGGCCCCCGCCGCCGCCGTGCGGCGACTCGAGGATCTCAGCCGCGAGCGACCGGAGCCGGGCGCCGGAGAGGTTGGGACTGCGAAGGATGCGGCGATAACAGGTGAAATTCCAATAACGACTATCCCCCCTGTTGAACCTCACTGTGATAGCGGTCAAGAGACGGCAGCCGCCCCTGACCCTTCCTCTGTTGATCCACCCTCAGAGCAATCGATTGATCGTATTTGTTTGATGTTTGCTGACGTGACTTCACTGAAAAGCTTTGACTCTCTTACAGGCTGCGGAGATATTATTGCGGACCACGAGGAGGATGTGGGCGGCGGGAGTGGCGTCTGCGAGAAGAGCACCCCCGTGGCCGGCAAGCTGGGTGCCGCCAAGAAGCACCCCACCATGGTGGCTTACCAGGGAGGAGGGGAGGAGATGGCCAGCCCGGACCAGGTAGATGACACCTGCCTGCAGGAGTTCTGGGATATGCTGTCACAGAAAGACGAGACTCAGATAGAAGGAGGAGGAAGTGGAGGAGGGACAAAGAAGCCCGAGGAGTTGAAGGAAAACCGAGGTACAGAAGTGGCCCAGAATAGGGTGGTGGTGAAGCGTGGTGGCCTCCACCAGATTGCCATACATGTCAACCACAAAAAGGAGCAGAAGGGGAGAGAGAAGGAGCAACACGAAGGCATCCCAAACAGTGACGAGGGCTACTGGGATTCCACCACCCCTGGTCCAGAGGAAGATGGTTCCACAAGCATCCAGAAGGAAACCATTCCCAGGGACAGCTACAGTGGGGATGCTCTCTATGACCTCTATGCCGAGCCGGATGAGAACCCACCAGTGGGGCCTACGAACGAAGAAGTCACCAGCGTGCCACGCTCCAAGCCCGTGTCACCGATAACAACCACGAGCTCACTGAAAACACCCTCAAGCACAGCGAAGGACTCCAAGATACCCATCAGCATTAAACACCTCTCCTCACATCCTGCCAGCCATGGAGCAGACGCCAGTAACAGCCATCACGTGGCACACCATCACCTGGCCAAGAGTGAGATGCACAGAACAAAAATCCCCGTCTCTAAAGTACTGGTACGCCGGGTCAGTAACAGGGGCGTAGCAGGGACAACAGTGAAAGCTGCCACGTACCAGGACAGTGCCAAAAAGTAGCTGAGTAAGAGGTGGAGACAAAGACAGACAATGAGGCCAATGTGTGAAAGTCTGCAAAAAGGACCACAGATAATGAATTAGTTTTGCATCACCTTAAGAAAGGCTTCCTTCAGTATACTCCATGGGCCTGCACTTCTAAATCTCTTCTTACAAGATTGTTTGGCTGAATATAAAAAGTCGACTTCTTTTTGAGTACTTTTTTTTACATTTGTATCTTTTTTCTGCAACACTAAACTCTGTGGAGGTTCATTTTTACACACCTTTCTGGATGTAGGACTTGGATTATGAGCCTAAATGACCATCCTTCCTCATGCAAAGCAGTATCATGAGTTCTTCAAAGGAACAAAGTTACAAAAAGGAGCAACATGAGAGGTTCTTCAGTACACTTATCTTTTAATTGTTTCTTGGGGAGGAGTGAAGGGTGGGTGCCTGGCTCTGAAAATGATGTTTGCTCTACCAGATGTTTGAAAAAAATGCCAAGCAAAAAACAACCAACCTAACAGGTATTTTACCTGCTGTATGAATGAGAGCACTGCTCAGCAGCAGACTTGATTGACTTGTGTGCAGGAGCTAACTAAGGAGTTAGAAGGACTTGTCTAACAGGAAAATATATTTTTGGTTGTCTGTCTCTCTGGTTGGTTTTGATCTGGTCTAATGTAAATGGGTAACAGAGACACCTGACGTAGATTCAGATGTTTACATCAATACTTGTCAGATAATGCATACAATCAGGTTCAGGGAAACATTTTACTAAATGCCAATATATACACATTGTCCACATTTATACAATAACTTTCTTGCCATGTGTAAATATATACATATTTTAGCAGATTTACTCAATGCTACAGATTTTTTTATGAAAAAAAAAGTCACCCGTCCTTATTATCTAGAGTTTAAGCAAAAGTTAGTTTTTATAGGTAGATAATTTTACAGTTCTAAAATTCTTAAATTAGAGCAAAACTCTGGTTTGTATGGGCTCATGCATCCCCAGATAAGTAAGTCTGAAGTGCTGATTTTATCCTAGTGGCACATTCCATGGCTCAGAGCTGAGGTTCTGACAGCACTGCCACTGCAAACCTCTATTTTCAGGGGTTTAGACAAAATTGCTCTGGGCTTAAACCTTACAGAGAAGGAACCCAGCAAAGAAATGTGTTTTTTAAGTATTATTTTTTAAAATATATAAAATTAGTTTTTGACTATTTAAAGAAAGTTTGGGTTCTTGTTGCTTTTTATTTTCATTCTTAATAATGTCAGAATAATTTTACTTTAAGAGAGAGAAAGAAAATATGGTAAGCTAGCGGTACATAAAATGGTCTGATGAGCTTGTATCTTAATGAGAAATGTATTAATGGCCAGGACATTTTTAGATAGTGGCTACTGTACATGGGCATTGGCAACATTTTAAAGAAATTTAATAGGGTTTTAATGTGCCTGAGGACATATTTTTATGATACACTGAAAAAGCTCCAAAATTCACTGAAGTTTAAAGGTAAATGTTATGTATTTACAAAATATTTTGATATACGTATTTAATCATCAGACCACATTTAATATAAAATATATGCTCCAGTGTATCTAAAAAATAATATACATTTTAAAAATATACATGTCTATATTATGCAGAGAATCCTAAATTCACATCATTGAAGCTAATGGGTCTGATCTTACATAGCAGTTGGTTTTACTGTCTCTTAAATCGAAAGAAAAAAATGAAAATAAATATACAGAATATACTTTTGAAGGATATTAAGGTTATAGGCAAACCATAAAAAGCCAGGAAATACCATAATAAGAATTGTATATATGTATATGTGTGGTTCATAGTTCACTGGGGAAATGACCTTAGAGTCACAAAGGTAAAATTGGCATCTAGTCCTGAAATTACTACAGGATTTAATACCGAGTTGCAACACGCCAGTGAAAGTGTTAGTTTTTCCTGACCAGTCTGTGTTTTCATGGTTTGAGAAAGAACCTTAATACACTTCAAAGAAGATTATTTTATATGTTTTCTTTCTAACGTGTAAGCGTGTGGTTTCCTATATGCCTCCCCACACAGACGTGTTGTACATATGCATGTGTAGTCACACGCACCTCCTCCCAGGGTACGTGCACCACGCTCCTGTGAGCACAGCCATGCGTGCCCGCTCCCACGCACAGGCTCGGGGGATCCGTCTCCAAACATGCTGGTGATGGTTTCCTTTGCCTGAGAAAGGGATTTGCATTTGGCCTGACTCTGCTTGTGCATTTTAGAAAGTTAAAGCTGAAATACCCTCAAAAGGATGTACAGAACATGGAATAATACCCTGCTCCTCAGCCCTAAACCTAACATTCCTTTTTCTGTTTTTTTTGGTTTTTGCTCGACTGTAAGGGACACATCTTTCCTTGCATGACAACTCTGCAGAAAAATCCTAGTTCCCCATTTTGTTCTAAGGACAAATTGTGTTGAAAGATTCTATAGGGTACTGGAAGTTGAGAGGGAGGGAGGATGTGAGGCTAGTACTATAAAAATTGGAAGCACTGAGTACAAGTAGTAGGAGTGGTGCATCTTTAAAACCTCTAGGACATACCAGCTGTCATCTGTACAGGACTTGTGTGTGGCAAATTATTCATCATATGTGTTTTTTGTTTGCATTGTGGCATGTCTGTATTGAGAAACCAATAGAGTGATACTAGACTAACTCCCTCTCACGTAACCATTAACACGAATCATCATTAAAATGCTTTGTCTTCCCTTCATTTTTCTCTCTCTCCTTTGTTTTTTGCCATGTTTTTCCTCCATCCTCTCCATGCTGCCGGGCGGCTTCCCGCTCGGTGCTAACCCCTGGAGCGAGGAGCCCTGGGCTGGCAGTTGAGCGTGGGTGGGAGGGCGGCCGCCCTGCCTGCCGACGCCAGGTGCTCCCCAGTGGCTCTCTCAAGCTTTCTATTGCATACCCAGTGTAAGCACATTTTGCAAATCTCTTGGTGGTTTGTTTGGCTGCTTGCTATGTACATATTTTAAGGACAATCATATCCTTAAAAGGAAAACAGGAAAGTAGCTTGTAGTAGGGCGTCAGTATTTTGAATCATTGCAGCATACTGACGTTGATTCAGGGTAATGGTTGTGTGAGGGTAAAGACACAATTTAATGTTCAAATTAACTTTGCATTTATAAAATTCACTTTTGTCTTTAAGCCATCTATGTTCTTTGTTTCAAAAGGTAATAGAAAATCTAATATTTACTAGGGCTTTCAATTTTCACACAAATGTATTTGTGTAACTCCACACAATGCCTAAAACAATCATTGGAAGGAGGTTCAAAGGCTTTCTTTAGACCTATATTTAATTCCTGAAAGATCCCCGTAAAATACTATGAGATGCCTAAGAACAAACAGTTAATGGCTTCCTGGATTTAAAGGCTGAGGCAAAAAGAGGCAATAGTCCTGAGGCATCCTGTTGTGGCTTGCAGTCTTATTTATGTTACCCCATTCAAGCATATATTTTCCTTGACTTTCTTAGGTATTGAGGTAGAAATGGTGTTCCAAGTCCCAAAGATCACATTCCCAATGCTGTCATTGATTTGATTTTCTTAAACAATACTTTTAAAAATTTGTTTTATTTGTTATTTGGTGGTCTGAATGATGCGTTGTAATTAACAGCTGTATGCCATTCATAAAGGATTTTATAGATCAGGACTCAGTATTTAGTTATGTGTACTCTTTGCACTTTCAGGTCCCTACTGGTAAATTTTATATATTCTTAGGATTTTTCTATATATTGCGTGGTGTTTTATAGCTAGCTACAGTGATTTCAGTGGTATACATTCCCGTCCTTTATATCAGCACAAAAGATTTCCCTTCGGTAGCATGAAATCATATTTTTGTGGACTTCTTTTGTCATGATAGGAGCTAAGTTTCCTGTACTATATGTGTGGCCTGAAACAGACACAGAAGATCTTGTTTTCCATGTGGTGCATATGCATTTTGCTCTTGCCAGTAATAGGACTCAAACACGTGTAGTAAATTTCAAAAGAAATTCTATGACTAAAGTAAGAAAAATCTATGTTCGGTCTTATTCCATCAGTCACCAGCATTTTCTTTATCCACTGTGAATATCCTTCGCTACCATCATTCAGGGTAGTAGAGGACTGAATTTTAAAAATTACGTGCATAGATGTACACTATGAAAATTAATTCACTGATTATTTTTTAATGAATCTTACTAAATTATTTATCTAAGCTAAGCGAATATTGCACCAAAGTCTTAAAACATCTGATACAGATGGCATTTTCAGTAAGATGCTATGAGTGCAGATGAGCCAAATTAACAGGCTTTGCTTAGCAAAGCAAAACCTTGTTGTTTCTTAAATTTTTAGTACTGACTGAGCTTGCAGATCAAAGGGAGCCATTGATTCTGCGGCATGGCCATGCATCGAGGTTTTTCTTTTCCCTGCTCTAATGGACTACTTTCAGAAAAGGCTTTTGAGTACGAAAGAGACAGATCACAGTAACAATAGCCACTTACAAGACAGATGGTTATCCAACAGCCTCAACGGGGGACTCTAGGCAAGGTGGCCTGAAAATGTGTTTTCATAGCTACTGATTTGAAAGGCTGAGGCTTCTGTCTTGGAAAAACAAATTGACACCAACTCAGAGAGACCAAATTGACACCAACTGCAGAAATGTGTCTTGGCAGAGTTTACACTTGACAGCTTCTGCAGGGTTTGGTTTTTTGTTTTATTTTGGCTTTTCCTTTTTTTTCCCCCCCTTTGTTTATGCTTCCATTATAATGACATAACCCCACGTGTCGGAGCAGAACTGCACAACAACTGACTCTTCTGAGATTCAGCGCTGAGAATACACTGTCAGCTGTCTTCAGTGGCCTGGGACTGGTTCTTGCTGAACATCCTCCCTTCCACTGAGGGGTGGGAGGAATGGGGTGACACGATTCTCCTGTCATGAGTCCACGTGCTGTTTACTGTGAGCAGGAGGTATCTCAATCTGTCTTGCTGTTTGTGTTCAGGGGACAGTTTATTTTTAATTTGACTCACAGAATTTTTTTAGCTCATTAGTTCACATCTTGTCTTCCTTGTGAGCATCTCAGCTAGGAACAGTCAGCACTGAGTTGGTGTTTCCTAGGTCTATTTCATGTAGAAAGAAATAGAAGAACTTGTCATATGCAAAGGAATAATAGCTATAACTACTTGAGCCACATCATGAGCGTCTTTAATCCTGCAAAAGCAGACTGTTAAAACTCTTCTTGCCTTAAAAGGCTTCTCCATCCAAAACAGTGAATAACATTGCCTAGGACTCTTTTTTTTGTCGTGTGGGGTTTTTTTTTTTTCCCTTCTATGTTTCTCTTTCCCTTTCATCCATGGTGCAGTTGCTTGGGAAACTGAGATTTTTGATCTAACCTTCCAGCACTAGAAAAGAGGAGCTGCTGTCAATGTGTTCTTCAGGAGATCTTTGCTTCTACTTCTTGGTCTTGAAAAAAATTAAATCCTCCTCAGAATAAGCTGCAAAAATATTTAAAATGGAGATCTCTGTTGTCTGATCTCATCACATGGGTGAGGATGTTGAGTGATATTTTGCATAGCATGGAATACATCCCTCCACTTTCCTGTTGTGGGCAATTTAGCAAATCTGACAGGGAAGCATGTCACTCTTGTAGGAAAGCCCAGGAGCTGTTTGTTATGAAGTCTGTGCCCAGATTTTCTTTATCTTTGGTAAGAACTACTTTCCTTTTTCCTTTCTGCACATACTTAAATAAATAGAGCCAAAGCTGTAGTGGAGAGAGGAAAAGTCTGAAAGGCTTCTTGTAGCAATGGCTAAAAGAAGATTGCTTTGCCATGTTGACATCACATCCAAGCGATGGTCTGCAATAAAAGCTAATCCAGCTATGGCCACAAAGTAAGAAAACTGGCATTTGCCAACACGACAATCTCTTTCCAAGGTTCAGTTCTGCTGTGGCAAAGCTTCCACTGACTCCAGTAAGAACTGGCAGTGGTCCTTAATCTTAAGGAAATAGGAAGTGTTTCTTAAATAAGTCTTCCTTTTTTCCCCAAAATATTAGCATTATTCAGGTGTTTGTGCAGTCTTTTATATTACTGTGGTAGTGTTTTCACTGAACTGAATGCAAAACATGTCTGTCCATTGTTTTCCCATCTTAACAAGCTGCACTCCTGCACATAATTCAGTGCTCAGCATGTTTAAATTACAGCTAACACAATCACTGCCTTCCTTAATTTAACTCTTGATGGCAAAACCAGGACCAGATTATTTCCACAGTTCTAAACCCCCTGCTTATTTTGTTATTGTTCATGTTTTTGATATGGTAACTAATGAAGCCTCCCTTTAACTATTACATAGCCACATTTTAAATATGTTGTTAGGGAGAACAGTATGTAGGGACTCAATGGTAAAATCTTTAACAGATTTTTATTATTTTGGATAATGTTGCATCAAAACAGTTGCTAAATCAGTATCAGGTTGTTTCCGTGGACTTTTTATGCAGATGCATTGGGAGCTTTGAACATAATGTGCTCGTAAAGAAAATTGGCTTAGTCTGCTTTGAATTAAGCCTGACCTTAAAATGCTGGTTAATGGCAGCAGACAGGAAGGTGTGTCCTAACTCACCTGCAGCCTGTGGATGGGGGGAGCAAGGCACCCCCAGTCACTGGGAGCATTTGCTGTCTGACCCTGCCATGTGGTCCCAGCAGAGAGGTGTGGGGTGTCACCATGTGGAGGTGTCAGCCCAACTGGACAACAACAGGAAAAGCCAGGGTGGTGGTACTGTGCTGGAGTGGGAGGATTGATAGGGTGTCTGGGAGATGGGATGAAAGGAAAGGCTAAACTTCTTGTCCTTGTGGAAAAAGAGATTTATAAGTATGCTTGTAAAATCTGTGTCCCTTTTTTCTTGCACTGATGCTTGGATAGCTGTGTTCCACTGGGTTAGGAGCTGGTGTGAGTCTGGGTGTGCTGAAGCTAGTGCTCCTGCTGGTGGACTACAGTATGACTGCTTTCATCAACACCTGAGCAGTACTCAGTGTTTTAGTTTATAAAGGCAGTTTCAGCACAGAAATGTCCACAAATCCTCTGTAGCCCACCACCGATTCATGGCATCTGACTGTTCTTCCATCCTCATTTTTCCAGGAAAATATGAAGACCCAAGCCCTACGCGGGGTGGGGAGGTCTGGCTGCACCCTTGCAGCCCAAAGACAAGTGGGGAGGGAGTGTAGCATACACAGTGCAGCAACTTTAGCAAGTACTAGGCATGTGGCTTGATAAAAGCAACATTATCCTGCTTTTCAAAAGAGGGAGCAAGACTAAAGTTGTTGTTTTGTTTTTGTTTGGTTTTTTTTTTTTTTTAACTGAAGCTGATCCTCTGCCATGGGTGAAATTGTAACAGCTAGACAATACCTTATTCCAGCAATATTCTCTCTGAAATCAGTGAATCTGTTAGCAGTGTCAGTTGTTATTAAGGTTCAGTGAAAATTCCATAATTTGGTCCCGCCTGAATATAACTTGCTCTGTTTGTTAGGAGAATCTGCCTCAGAAAAGTTCTAGTGTTGAAGCTTGTGGTCCTGTTGAAATGGGGGATGAGGTATGAATGTGGTTGGTGGAAAATACAGAATCAATAAATCCAGTCTTTCATGGCTTTGGTCTTTAATAACAGCCCAACTCTACTTCAACATCATGGTGTACATGAGGAAATGGTAGCAGGGACTGCTCCACACTGCATCAGACGAACCAATGCTCTTGGTGTTTCCTACGTGCTGAAAGGGACATATGTGTCCTGTTAGAAGTCACTTAGCCTGTTTCTATAAGACGTGTTATAGCTGACAGATCACTGTTAATTACAATTTTCCCTTGTGTTTTTTGTCTCAGCCACCCCCGGTAAGGTAGCATATGACCTATTCAAGGTAAAACCAGAACTCTCCTCTCCTCTTATCTAAAAGGTTTGTTAATAATCTGGCTAGTCTGTGTGCACCAACTTTTTCTTAGTGAAAGCTCACAACATTCCGGGAGGTTGTTTTTGTAACAGAGACTGTTAGACACACTCTGCTCCTTTCCACTTCTACAAACTTTGATGAATATGTGTCTCCTCGAATCACTGTATTCTTAATGTATTTACAACCTAACTGATAGCAATAGATGTCTTTCTTCCCTGGCAGTTCACAAGGATATACTAATCAGTGTTTATTATATTTTTAATTCTGTAAATATTTATTTTGGTACTCTGTGTATTTATTGGCACTGATTCTGGTGTTTGCTTATGTGTCATTGTAAATGTTGATGGTTTCAATAGTCTTGCTTCTAATGAATGTAAGGAACTCAGACTAACTGCACTTTTCTTCCATTCAAAAATCTTAACAGTGAAAAATATTCCCACTGTCATGTGTTATAATGAATACAGTTAATAAAACCAGTTGTCACTTTTCATTGATGAATGTGAAGGTTACTTTTTGATGTTTGAGCTAGAGATAGAGCCAATCTATTCAGTGCCCTGGAAAATACTAGGCTTTTGAAAGCAAGACATAAGGGAATTATGTCACCAAAATACCATAAAAGAGAATATTTGGGCATGTGTGCACTTTGATTTTTATGTAGACGTGCCTTTAGCAATTCTACTAATAACATCATAGAATATCTAGACTGAATATCTAGACTTACTTAAAGGGGGCTTTCAGAAATGAGAGTTTTGGTCTTCTGGTCTTCCATTTCATCAGCATGTAGGTTTTGGTTGGTTTTGTTTTTTCTTTCCCTTTTAAACAACTTAGACAATGAAATGAACTGAGCTTCATTCTGTTTTTTAAATCAGTTTTGTTTCCTGCTTCTCCTGGTTGGGAAGCCAGCGGGGAAGCTGGTTCTCTTGGCACAAATTGACTTTGGAGTTGCAGTTTTGATGTGACAGCCAGAAAACACAGTCTGCTGTAAGCTACATTTCCCACCTTTAGAACTGGAACTTCATTGCTATGACTATGAAGTCACATTTACTAGAACCTCTGTTTGCAACTTTCGCTAAATTTCTTGCATTTAGAAGACGCATGAAGTATTTGCATCAGTCAAGTTTTAATCCTTAAGTTTATTTACTTTGCTTAGGTAAGTAGCACTGCCTTGCTAAGGGTTCTTCCACAGAAGATACTGAACCAGCCAGAGTAAGTACTGGAATAAAACCTCCTCAATAGTTTTCAGGCAATAACAAAGAAAAGGTATGAAAAGCTCATTAATGGTGACACAGTGTAAATTGATCTTATGTTCACAAAAGTGTAACTTCTCTTTCCAGTGGCTGGAATGAGACTGAAGTAAGGTTTTCCCAGTGATTTAATGCACAAGCAGTTTTACGTTCAGACCTTCTCAGCCTGTGTCCCATATTGCATGTTTATGTTGTTTATCCTATGCATCTGAAAACAGAAGAGTTATAGTTTAAATTCTCTGCCACGTAAGATTGCCTAGTGATTACCTTGCTTGTGTCCAAGTATAGCTACTGTGATTCTGGGGGACAAAGGGGTTTCAGTGAAGTGTGGGACAGATGTACAGCAATGTCATGCATCTTGATAACTATAGATCTGTGTGATGCAGCTGTTACTGCCTTCCACAAAACTAGGTGACAGTAACCTGACAGATCGACTTGACAGAAAAAAATGAAAAATCTCCTGAAACCAGACTTGACCCAAATATTCCTTTTGAAATCAAGAAGTTTCTAATATTGAGCTAAAAGTCCCTCCCTAATTCAGACCCAAATCAGTCATTCCTGATGGTACATCTCTATGACTTTCATGGCCACCTTACTGGAAAAGTGTTTGCAATGGGAGTGATGACCTGGAAATCTCTCTATGACCCATCCATTGAAGATGAATGATGCATCCAAAACCATCAAGCAACAAAGAGAAGATAATATTCTTGATTCCAAATAATTGGTAAGGAGTGTTGGCAAGCCTAATGGACCAGTCAGCTGGCCATCAGTGAGTACTAGCCTCATTTTAAATCCTTTCCCTTGAATCATCGTATTTTTCCCTTTCAAAGTGATTGTACGGGAGTTGTTTACTAGGAGCTCACATTGAGCAGACGCCTGCTCTTACCTACCACATTGCACATCTGTTTCCAATTAAAACCATTCCACAATGCCCTGAGGGGGATGGGAAGGAGGCTCAAAGGTTCTTCAAAGGGTTATTTCGGCAGCCACGGATGCTGGTATGGCAGTTGAGGACCAAGAACCTGCTTCATTTCTAATGACACATCACTCTTTTTGCTCTGCAAAGACCCTTAGCACTTGGATCAGGTATTCAATTAGATCTTGAGAGCAGGAGGTCTCCTGTTCTGACTAATAAAGGAGACTTGTCCTTGAACAATATTTTTACCAGCTTAAGACAAATGCAAAGAGTCTCTTAAGTACAACTCCCCACAGCTACTCCAAAGACTAACAAATGACCCATGCTGATGCTGTGTCCTTATGCAAAGTACCTTCACAAAGTGGCTCTGTGCAGCACTCCTGTGTAAACACTAGGTGAGAGGTGACCTAGAGCCAAGGGTTGCCATCAGAGAGGGAAGGGAGGGCTTGTGCCTTCTGACAGAGCACTGTCCTGGACCAGGGAGATCTGAGTCTCTTTTCCACTTCTTTCTTTCTCAACTTACAGAAGCCTGCAGATGCTATATTTTAAAGTTGTATCCACAAAATCAGCTGCACCTAACTGTGGTGTTGCTCAAAACTTGTGGCCTGAGGTTTTATGATAACAAATGATAACAAAATCACTTAAGCTCTTGCACCAGGCCAGCTCAACAGCATCGCATGGCTGGATCTGCTCTCCCATGTGTTGTGGTGGGAGTCATGGACAGGCCCTTCCTCTGGCCTCTCAAGCCTTCTCTGTTGATGTCACTTGAAACTTGAAAGTCCCTTGGACAGAGAAGAGACTTGAGTAAAGATCCTCTGGGTAAAGATCCTGAATGAGGTTGATAGGGTAGAATCACGGAGGTGGTGGGAGAGGTTGAGGCAGTGAAACCTGGGGCAGCCAGAAGCCTTGAGGACAGCAGTGGCCTCTTTTGCTTCGCAGGGAGATAGTTGCCTCCAGGGCACCTATGTGGCTCAATGTGCTTCAAGAACATATTCGGCTATAGGCTACCAGAGCCTGGGAACAAATGGTGCTGAGCATCTTGCATAGGACTAGCAACATGCAAGGTGACATGCAAAATGCAAAGAAAACAAAAATTCTATGACAAAATACGATTTTAAGGATAAAAATTATGCTAAATCTGTATGCTATGTAAAGCAAATCTGTTCCTTTCCTTCCCAGCTCCATTTGTTCACCTGTGAAGACGAATTTTGCAACAAAATACATTTGAAGAAATAAAGGCTAATGTGTCTTAGTAAATATGAGTAGTGAAAAACCTCCTTTTGACTATGGTTGTGAGGATACTGACCACAATCTAAAATGGACATGAAAAAATAATCCGTTCTAAAGTAATATGGACGATCAGAAAAATCTTGAAAACAACAATCAGCAGGATTGTTCTGAGTATTTCTTAAAGAAAATAGAGAGAGGTAAGAATTTAGCTAGTCTGGGTCTGTCTTTACAATTGGGATATATTGCATCTATATCTGTCTTTCTGTGACTTTCTACCTTTCACATTCTGCACTAATAGGTTTTGTTTACTGACAGATAACAAATCATACAAAAATGCAGCACTTATAGTGTAGAAACCACTCCTGCTACTCTTTTGCTTATAGATGTCTTCCCCCCCCCGTTAACTAATTAAGTTTTTGATCCTCCCAATTAGACCATATCCAGTCATTGTCATGCCAGATTTAGTGTCTGATTACGCAGCTGCTGCATCTGAACAGCTTCATTCAAATCAGTAAGAAATACTCCTATACAGCAACTGCAGAACTGGTGCTTGCATCCTTTGCAGAGCTGCCTATTGCTGCTTTCTCAGGGGCTTAAAGTATTTATGTCTATCATCACTACATGCTGTTGAATTTGCCTGTATTTTTTTCCTAGGGTCTGATAGAAAACACCATAAATCCACATGTTTTATGGAAAAACAGTTGGACAAGGTTATGCAGTCAAGTTAACTTGTCTCTGCCAGATTTCAATTCTTTCTCAAGATGTAACATGTATTCAGACCGACTTAAAATAAATGACTGCATCAGAAAGCAAAACAGACATCAGAGCACAAGCACAAAGGAAAATGTCAGCCCCTGGCTCCGAAACGACCAGGGTCCTCAATCCGAGCTATGAAACCTTGCATTTCTGCCTCAGCGCAGGCAAACACACAGCACTATTTATAGCACAGCCTTTTACTACCCTTCTGGTAGAATAGGCTTCATCGGAGGATTTACATGACTAACCAAAAGCAAAAGCCTTTTGTCCTTCATTTCCATAAGAGAAGGCCAGTGTTAAGCTGGTGTTCAGTGGGCTGAATTACAGAAAATATCAGTTACTAGAAAACCAGTTACTAATTCAAAGGCATCTGTTACCATGGCATAGGCCTTCTCTTCCCTCTCCATGTCCCAGATTTAGCACCAATGATGGGAGCTTAGCGAAAGCTCAAAAAGAATGGTTCTTACCTCTGAAAAGAAATGCATAGTCGAGGAAGACCACATGTTTTCATGGCAACTAAGGAGTAAAGGGTTAAGACCTAGGAGATGGCTCTGAACCAGTAAGCAACAGAAAAGACTCTTATTAGCAAATCAAGGGCCCAATGCACTCTCATTTTCCCCCTTGTATCTTCAGTTAAACCCTTTGGGCCACAAAGTTACTGCTCCTGCCAAGGACAACAATCAGCAGAGGTGATTATTTTAGATTCTGCTACATACCCTGAAGTCTTGTGAAAAGGAAAACCAACCTTCCTTTCACTGTCTGATCCAATTTCCAGGGCAGGCGAGGCCCATCAGCTAGTCCCCATCCTTTGGTATTGCAGCACCAGCTGCAAGCACCCAGGCTCTCCCCTGAGATGCCATTTTCTCACAGATGCCTGCCTCTTTCTGCTTTCCACATGGCAGCAGGATTCGTAACAAGCCCCCCAATTTCTCTCTCCCCCTTGAGATTTCATTTCAATGTTGTCTTGTCACATCTGTTTTTCTCCAGTTGGATTATGTGCAGGAGCACGAGTTACAATGCTTCCTCAAGAGGTTACCAACCTGCAGCTCCCACGGCCATGTCAGACCTCCCTGCTGCAGAAATGCTCCCATGCAGTGAGGATCACAAATGCTCTGCTGTGGCTCAGCTGCTGAGCAGAGGTAAGGACCACTTTGTGGAGGTTTGTAGGCTTCTTGTATCCTTGTCTTGTTCTGCATCACTGAACCTACTTTTTCCTCCCTAGGGCTTCTCTTCAGAGCTTCTCAAAGCTCCCTGGTGCTGTTACAGGGCTGTTTAACACAGCTCGTGAAGGAGAATGGCTGCAGAACAGGGCAGAGATTGGAGTGATTGGCTGCGATATTCTTTCACAGATGTGTTCTGTGACCTTCAGTGTAAAACTACACCCCTTTGCTTTTTCCACCTCTAAGTGGGGATTGTGAACCTTCTAGAGGAAAGGTTTCAGGTGGTCAAATTCTTCAAATTTTACCCCACTGCCTGTGAAGCAATTTGAGATGCGGGTAGGGGCATGCTGCAACAGCATCACTCTCTCATTCTCCCTATCTTGCCCAGACTGACCAGGTGCAGATGTAGCCATAACCTGAATGATAAAAGGGAGGGGAAAACCTTCTTTCCTGTTTGGCTTTTGTTTGTTTTGCATGGGATGGCAGTGGTAAATACCCAGGGGGAGGATTTGGATACTAGGACCAATGTTATTTATGATTTTCATTAATAACATAGATGAATGGATTGAATTCACCCTCAGCAAATTACTGGTGGCACCAAGCTGAGTGGTTTTGTTGACACATCTGAAGGACAGGATGCCATCCAGAAGGACCTCGACAAGCTTGAGAAGTGGGCCCATGGGAAGCTCATGAGGTTTAGCAAAACCAAGTGCAAGGTATCATTATTGGCTGGGGGATGAACAGATCAAGAGCGGCCCTGCCAAGAAAGACTTCAGGGTGCTGGTGGGTGAGAGATTGGACGTGAGCTCGCAATATCTGCTTGCAGCCCAGAAAGTCCAGTGTATCCTGGACTGCATCAAAAGCAGCCTTGTCAGCAGGTCAAGGGAGGGGGTTCTGCTCCCCTACTCTACTCTGGTGAGACCCCACCTGGAATCCTGCATCCAGCTCTGCGGTCCCCAGTGCAGGAAGGACATCAACCTGTTGCAGTGAGTCAAGAGGAGGGCCACCAAGCTGATTAGAGAGATGGAGCATCTCTCCTATGAGGAAAGACTAAGAGGAGGAGGTTTG
>VYXB01004457.1:233060-270730 GCA_013397135.1 Pachyramphus minor
GTCCGAGTAGTGACAGGACAAGGGAGAATGGCTTCAAACTGAAAAAGAGTGGGTTTAGATTACATATTAGGAAGAAATTTTTTACTGTGAGAGTGGTGAGGCACTGGAGCAGGTTGCCCAAAGAAGCTGTGTTCAAGGCCAGGTTGGATGGGGCTCTGAGCAACCTGATCTAGTGAAAGATGTCTCATGCATTTACAAAGGATAACATAAAAATTTTTCAAGAGATATTGGTCTTGAGTTAGAAGGCACTGGGGATGATGATAACAGGACACAGCTTTCCTCCTGTGCTGGGCAGAGCTGGCTGGATTGTGTCACTGTGGCTTTCACCTTCCCTTCCTGCCCAGGAGGCATCAGAAGTGCAGTATTATGAAATGGAAGTACTGGGAAACCTAATCTAGGCAACATTTGTTTCCAAATCACATGGTGCTTCATCCTCTCATAGTTTTTATCTGGCTCCTGTCTGGGTTTATTCACTGAGTTTCAAGGGTCAGTGTTGGAGAGCTGGGTGCTGCCACAGCCCGGGTACTGAGCAGCCGCCTTCAGCAGCATCTCAGTGGGGAAAGCTGCTGTCTTAGCTCTCTGGTAAACTGCCCTGTGCCAAGGTCTGCTCATTAGATGTTATAGCCCATGAGAGACATGTTAGTTAATTTTACAAGGTTTTGCTGTGGACTCTATTTCAGTGACTGGTTTTGGTCCTAGAGCAGTGTCCTGAGGGGTCCTCAGCCCAGTCTGTATCTGCCTGGGTGTGGCCCCTGCCCCAGTGAACCCCCTTCTCTTGGGTCTCCTTGGGCTATCCTTTACAGAGCCACAGAATTGCTGAAGAGTT
This sequence comes from Pachyramphus minor, assembly GCA_013397135.1. NCBI lineage: Eukaryota > Metazoa > Chordata > Aves > Passeriformes > Tyrannidae > Pachyramphus > Pachyramphus minor. Next base: position 233,887 of record VYXB01004457.1, read on the forward strand.
CACGTGGGAAGCACCTCTGGAGGTCATCTGGTCCAACTCCCCTGCTCAAATGGGGCCACCTAAAGCTAGTTGCCCAGGACCATGTCCAGATGGCTTTTGAGGAGGGAGACTTCCCTGGGTAACCTGTTCCAGTGCTCAGTCACCTACACAGTTAAAAGTGTTTCCTGACATTCAGAGGGAACCTCCTGTGTTTCAGTTTGTGCCCTTTGCCTCTGGTCCTCTTGCTGGAAACCACTGAGAAAAGCCTGGCTCTATCTTCCCTTCATGTATTTTTATATGTTGATGAGATCCCCTAAGCCACCCCTTCTACTGCCTGAACAAGGGAGATATTTTCTGGAAGAAGTGTCAGAGGCCACAGCACTGTCAGAGCCATATTTGAGAAATGTGCTGGGGTCAGTCACAACAGGCAAGCATGAGTGCCTGCCTGGAGCCCAAGAACCTGAAGAACTTTTAGGACTATGCACTATCCCAATAGGGTAAAAAGGAACACACAAACCCTCATGCTGTGTGTAATGGCTTTGGACTGAGAGATAATGGAGGAGTGAGGTGAGGAATGAAGAGATTTCTTTCTAAGCAGTAGCACCAGCCTGCAGTGGTGCATAATGGTCTGAATGACCTCCATGCAGCTCCTTGCAGTGGGTACAGTGAAGTTGCTAGCGCTGGCAGTGCATGTGAAAGCTGCTGTTTTTTCCAAGTCCCAGTTCACCGTTTTTTTCCCTTTCAGATACTCCCATGAAGAGATCGTTTCTTGTATGGAAGGTGAGGCACCAGCCCAGCAGGCCCTAGACTGTGAGGATTTAAGATGTCTTTGTACTGTGCTCTGGGCCCCCAGCAGGATGAGAGCCTCTCCAGGTTGTTCATGTTGGACCAAAGCCCCACAGTGCCGACAGATCGGACAGAAGGCATGGGCATTTGGAGGAACCAGGTCCACCCTGAGGAAATATGTTCAAGTGGAAAAGGCACTTGCAGGGCCAAAGGATGGCTGAGTGGGAGAAACAGGACTAACATTCATCTGCTGCCTACTTTTGTGTGAACCAACACACCTACTCGCTAGGCATTTGCACAGTGCAAATGTCATCTGTTGGAATATCTTCTGCTCCAGATGTCCAAGCATGTTGCAGGAGGGAAGCCCAGTTTGTGGCTGTTGTTTCTGTCTGAACTTGTGCTAGCTCCAGGGACCATTCTCCTTCATGACTCAAAGGTTTGATGAAAATTAGCTCCATGATACTCTTCATGAGGAGAGCTCCGTCGGCAATAGTAACTTCCCACCTCTTGCTTTCCTCTGCCGCAGCTATGATCAGCCCTTCCTGTGTCATTTGAACAGCACACTTCCACCCTTCCTACCAGCACACTTCCTACCACCTGCAGAGGGCTTTTGTGCTGCCCAGGCACTCTGGGTCTCAGGCTCTGACCCTGCTCTTGGTGATGCCAGATCAGAGCTTCATAAGTTATTAAGGCTGGGAGAGGATCAGATTTTGGCAGAGGGTTGTTGAACCCCTCATGTGTTAGAAAAGCTATAGTGCTTACAAGGCACAACTTCAAATTCTGTACAATTTGTAATTTTGTTTAATTTCTTAAAGCACTCTAATTTTTACACTGTTCTGAAAAGATCTTTGTTTACAATGATTGCAGAGGGTAATATTTCCAGCATGGGTAACCATGGCGATGAATAATTCTATTCTTAGGAACTGTGCCAGCTGCACTAATGCCTTATAGTAGCACTCAAGCAGTTTGCTAATTAGAGAATTCCTGTTTATTGTAGGAGGACCTTTTCCCGTGTCCACATGTTAACTGTAGTTTCCTAAAAGCACATTCTTTATCAGCAGTACATGGAGGGAAAAAACCCCAAACCAAACCAAGCAAATCTCAGTTACACAGCTGCTCTTGCACATAAGGTTTTCCTGTTTTGTTTCCTTTTTTTCCCTTGGAAACTGTGTTATAAGATACATTTTTCAAGGAAATTTAAGGCATATGATAGTTTGCTTTGTTTTACTACCACCTTCTACAATAAGGATGAGCTTAGAATGCTCTAGAGCAGCTGTTTCTTACACAAAAAGGCACCACCTTATAAGCAAATCTAGTCAAAGATATGCAGGTTTTATCACTAAAGAAAGAACTTCAAGTATTTTAAAATATTAGCTTTATGTATAATTTTGAGTAAAGAATAATTTTATATTAAACTACTCCTAAAAATATGTATTACAGCTTGGAGTTGAATTGATTCAACATCAAAGCATTAAAATTGATTAATATATTTTCCTTATGTGTGTATGAACATCATTACTACCTTTGTAAAAAAAGTACATTAAGTAAGTAAAGTATTTATTTTTGCATGTTTCATGATTTAAAAGAAATTTAAATTATTTTAACAATAAATGTTCCAAGTGCAATACTTTTTTAGCTTAAATGATTTAAGATATGTTCAGTAGAAACCCTTAGGAATAGCTAAACTACAGTTCCTGTCATTTCATGAACCATGGTCTCAGAGTACAAAAGCAACTGGGTGTAATAAAACATTCTCTCCTGTTTTCTGAAAAACATTAACAACAATCCAAAATCTCTTACCAAAGATAAAAATCCTTAGGAAATATTTATGCAGCAATTGTTGAATTGGGCAAAGTTGCTTGAAATGGTTGTAGCTTGAGGGTTTCTAGAAATTTCTTAGCCTTGTGCGTTTGATCAGAGATGGTGAATGTGTCCAAACAAAGAGGACAGCACAAACCTTCAGGTTTTTTCATGTCACAAAGCGGATTGATCTCTTTTCTGTGGTTAGTGATTTGGTGCCCTAATTAGTGGGCTCTGTTTTCACCAGTCTCTAAGTGACCTACATCTGTCCACAACCAGCTGTAGGGTGCCTCATGCAGTGCCCAGCCTCTCTCCACAGGGTTCCTGTTCATCACCTATTCCTTCTCTACTCTCCACAAAAGATCTTCTGCCCATGTCCCTAAAGACAAAGCAAGATCCACCAGCTAGAGTTTCCCAACAAGGTCAGCGTGGATTGACTTAAGAAAAACTCCCCCAAATTATGGTCGCTTGGCCTGTGATAGGTCGGTTCTTCTACGGCTCAGTAACGCCCCCACATCTTTAGCATTTTAAAAACTAGGTCAGTACTGACATGAAAACAGCCTGGAAAAGCTTTAGTAATTTTCCACCAAACTGTCACAACTCAGTGGCTGATTTTTATTTCCCCAGGTTTTTTTTTTCAGCTAAGATAGTTCCCTGGGTTTAATTTAATTATTTAAGTTGCCTGTTTTTTTCTCTGCCCCTCTGAGACTGCAAATACTCATTGTGCGGAAATCTACAGCTCAATTGTTTCTCTCCCTCCATTTCGTCCCAATGTGGATGGACAGAGGACTGGTCCTCCTATCCTGGTCATCTCCTTCCCAGCAGGGCCCTTCCCTGGCTCCACTTGGCATGGCAGCAGTTTGGCTCCTGGGCAGCCAAGCCCAGCCTGAACACACATGCCAGGGCAGGGCACTGCAAGTGGATCTGATACCTGCTGATTGGTAGGTTTCCTCCTGCGTGTATGGAGCCATGCTATCTCCTCTTCCCGCTTTCACTGGAAGCTTAGAGGAGATTTTCCAATGGGATGGTGGCACAGGAATAGTTTGTGTGCTTCTGTGCACTGACCTGATGAACCCTGATAGACCCGATGGCAAACTTGATGAACCCTGCAGAAATTGCCTAAAAGAGAACTGGTGGCTGACCTTGAGCAGCTGACCTTATCTAAACTCTGAGCTACCCAGTGGTTGTTGCTATTTTCATGGATTCCCCAGATAGCTGCCTGAAGGCGGGATCGCTCTATTTCTGGGTTTTGTTTTTAAATTTTTTATTAAAAGATGTACTGACAAAGAAAGCGCTACAGAAAGGGAGAAGCAAAAAAAGGTGGGGGGAGAGAAAGTCACTTCATAGCGCTCTTCCAGATATATGGCAGATGTCCAAGCCCAGGCTCCTTCTCAGATGTGTAAATCCAGTCTGCATTTCTTAAGGTCTGTGGAGTTACCCCTGGTTTACACTGGTGTGTGAGCAGTCCTGGCTGGCAGAGCTGTAGCAGTAGTGCAGGACAAGTGATGAGGGAACAGGGAGGGTGCAGCAGGATTAGCAAGTAAGGCTGTCCTGGAAGGGGAGATTTAAACAAATTCCTGCTTGGTTAAGGAGCTTGTGACAGGACCAGCGTTTTGCATGATGCTGTGGCTCTTCCTCCCAAGCAAGCTGAACTGGGATCCTGCCTTTCGTTTGCTGTGAGCAACAGACCATGCAGAAATCCTCTCTCCTTTTCAGGCATGTCAATGCGGTGCCCAAAAAGCTCTGATAAGGGGTCTCACACCACAGAGGGTTAAAGTGCTGTAGTTTCTGAGGCAGTCCTGTGTTCATCCTTTCTTAGGGCTGCAGTGGTGCTCATTAGAAGCAATTAATCTCTAGTACTGTGCTCTCCTGTCAGCTCGTGCCGCTGTCATGGGCCAACTCATCCATGAGGAAGCAGCTGGGCCACTGTCTTGGACAGCATGCTGACCACTGTCTCTCATGTCTCACTTCGCTTTCACCCCTCACAGGTGGTTTGGGTAAATATGTGCATGGACATAATACATTAATGGCAGTCACAGCTATAAGCCCCACAATCAAGGGGAAACCTGGACAACTTCTGCTGCTGCTGCTGTAAATTAAGTTCAAGACTGAATTAGATACAATCTGAGAGATGTGAGCCATTCCCCTGTGCCCAGGAGCTCTGCAATCACTCTGTAAGAGGGCTAAAGAGGAATTAGTGCATTGGTTTGGGAAGTATTCTCTGACAGCTCTTTTCCTTAACTTCGGTGCCAGCTGTGGATGTAAAATATTGCCATACCTCTCCAGAGATCTCTCCTCATGGACAAATTGTCACCAATCCTTGGCATCCCTAAGGCCATAGAAGTTACTGCTCAGCCAGATCAGAGGCTGGTCTTCAATACCTTCTACCACATATTCTTTAGCAAGATTATTCTTTGGCCTTTGTATAAACCTGCTTTCCATGCAGAGCTCTTGTTAATGTAAAGGAGCTTGGCTTAAGGGCTTCACTGCTGGTTTTGCAGGTGACAGTGTCTGGCCAAGTGGTTCCCAGTACATGGGCTGCATGTTGCAAGGCAGCTGCTAGGAGCCATCCAAGGACCGTAGTAGGACTCAGCCCAAATTTTTCTCTCTTGTCTACTGACTGATCACCTTTAATCTAAATCATAAATGTCACCTAAGACTTCACAGTTATTTCTAAAACAGATCTTAGTTCCCCTGAACACCCCAGAAATCCTTCACAAAACATGTAGGAGACCCTGAAACTATCATCTGGGAAAAGGTAGAATCTACTTTTTCTGGGTCAAAAAAGTTGATGATATTATCATGCAAAAAATCATGCCCCCACTTAACATGAGACCACCTGCTCCACCAGATATGCAGGGAATTGTGGTATCCACTGTTTGACTTGTTAGCCATGACTTTAATTTCTCATTTCCACCAAATTAAACAGTTTTTCCTTAGAGCCTATGTTCACCCAGCTGGTAAGCCATTGAAGAGTGATTGCATTAGACGTAAAGACTACAAAAAATCAGATATTACACCCTGTTGTATGGCAAAGTCACTTTGTTAGCATTAGCAATCTGGCTGGAGGTGACCCATGGGCATAGGAGCTTCCATCCCAGACAACCTGAAGGAGGTGACTCAGTAGCTCCTGGTATAATTCAGCTCAAAGTGGTAACCCTTAGACTGGTGCCTACACAACTCTAGCTTGTCCCATATACCTTCATTTTCCACGCCTGTCCACTGGTGCTCGCATCTCTTTCTAAGTTTTGATGCATTTCAAGTGCATTTTTGAAAGAATTTCACATGGAATTCATTGATGGCATGTGGATGAAACACACCACTGCTCTGTCATACTCTACCTTATCGCACTGCCTTGCCACACTGCCCTGTCACATTGCCCTGCCATGCTGCCAGCACCAGCTGGACACTTGGGATCTGAGCTCTGCTCCTGCTGCAGTTTCTGAGCCGAGAAAGAAGAGCACACACACCACTGTGTCTCCCACTTGTCAAAGGCAGAAAAACATCCTTTCATATAAAACTGTTTTGACTTGTAGCTGGTGTGCCCAATATGTTCCAGCACTGAACACTCATTAACGAGTGTCCCTGCAGAGTTCAGGTGGTAGCCACAGCTCAGGAGGAGGTGTCAGGGAATGGTTTTAGCAGCGTGTCCTTCTTCCCCTGCAACCAGTGAGCCCAGGAGCCAGACCCTAGGAGCTGACTGGGCAGCTGGCATGGCAGGAGGGATGGCAGATGTGGGCAGACCAACTCTCCTGCCTTTCTAAGCTGGTCACTCCCTGATGGATGCTCCTCACAAGGACCTGGCTATGCTGCTGCCTTCTTCTAATGCTGCCAGAGCCCTGCACCAACCCTGCACCCTGCACGAACCCTGCACCCATTCCCTCTGCATCTCCAAGGGATTTATGCAGGGAGGGTGAGGGGGAGGAGTTCAAAGGCTTGTCAGGTAGCGGCTGCAGAGAGAGGTATGGTGGGGAATTAATAATGGATTTTGCAACGGGAAAAAGAATTTCTGAAAGCAGAAAAAAATACTCATCTAGTTAAATCCCTCTTAGTTTGGAGCTCTTCTGTGTGCTTGGTGGTTAAATTCCCACTCCTGAAGTTTGTATACAGGTAACAGTCCCAAGGACTGTTTCTCTTTAGGATCAGTATTGAATAAAGTCTGGGAAGAGGCTGAGTCTTCCAAGCTGAATCTTCTCTCTTCTATTTTTAATTAATGCAGTAGTCCTTATCTTCCAGCAGCTGTTGAGGAACAGTCTAGAATGACCTGTGACACTCTCCAATTGTACCTTGTGATGTCCAGCCTGAAGTGGATGGGATGATTTGCCATGATTCTCTCTGTTTATTTGTGCTTTGTAAGCCATGCAGAGAAGTGGGCAGCTCAGGTGCACAGAGGGGACTAAAACCCATCTTGGAGGCAGCTCCCACCCCATGCTGTCCCTACTGCCAAGAGCACCTCAAGGGTGGGAGAGGCTTTCCTGGGGTGGTTTGCAAGGGTGGCCTAGTGATGGGTCCCTATGAGATGATTGCACTCCCTAGTTGCTTTACAGGGTTGTGACTTCTGTACATCATGATGGAGGGAAACTTCCCTGTCAAGCCAAGGATGCAACGCAGGAGCAGCAGGTAGGAGGATGCAAAGGGAAGGTCACTGGATGGGAGAAATGCAACTGTATACCTCTCCAAAGTCCAAGTGCTTTGTCTGTCCAAGAAGAGTCTGCTTGAGTCAATGGCTTATGTTTAGAAATTACTTGTAACACAAACACAGCAAAATACATCTCTTTGATGCCACTCCATGCACCACCAGCCCCTCCTTGACTTGTATGAGCATGGATTTTACTTACTATCCATGCTAGACCAAACTCATACCTCAATTTAGGTTAATCTTTTCCAATTATTTCCCAGGCTACCTTCTCTTCCCCCCCCCCCNAGGCTTCCAAGACATGCTGAACTTGTCTGGAATTTTTCTTTTGCCTGTCAGGTCCTGGTTTTGGAGTTGTGGAGAACTGCAGTGAGCTTGCTGTAGAAACACTGCCCTGCGCTGCGCTCAGAGGCTGTAGACTTGCCTCAAAAAACAGTAGAGAAATGAGGGTAGCCTGGCCTCTGTTGATTTCCATTATAAAGGAGCACCACAGACCATGCAGTATTTCAGTGGTGTAACCCAGTCCTGTACCCACAGGCAGAATTTGGGCCTTTGTCCTGGCACAGGAGATGGAGGGATAGCCATGGAAGTAGTTCCATCAGGGTGAATATATTAACTTACTGTTTTGAGATATAATTCTCAGAGTTAAAATGCATAAACAGAGATTTTACACTGAAATCTATGATTTCTTCCAAATTCTCTTGTTTTGTGTCTTCTGCATATGAGCTTTTGTTAGTCAGTTGCTACACAGCATTTTACAGCCTGTCTTTTGTGCAGTGGCCTTTCAGCTGTCATGCTCTGATCACATTCAGCCTAAATGTATGGAGCATTTATTGTGGAACATTTGCTGTTTCCTTTGAGAGTTTTTAAATTAATGTTTCATTTAATATTCAGTCTTGCTTACCATTTGTCAGCAAGATCAACATCCTGTTGAATTTCACTCGGAGTAACCTCAGTCCATCAGCTATGGATCCATGCCTTGTTTCAACAATAGCTGCAAATAAGCCTTAAGACCGTTCGTGTCAGTCATGTATAAAAGTGAAGACAACAGAGGTCTAAGTACAGATCACTATAGAAATTACCATTTTTTTTCTTTCCTTATCTTCTCAGGCTCTGACCCACTTTTTCCCCTTATCTCATCTCTAGCAAATGTCTTGAGCTCCATCTGAGGGTGTCCTGTCAAGGGGAAACAAGAATTATGTTTGCTTTCTTCCCTTGTTTATGCTGCATGGAGAAGGCCTAAAAGGTTTCTCCCTCTTTATCTAATAATATTCTCTTGCATTCTTTTTATAATAACTCCAGGGCTTGTACTAATAGACTTGCTGGATAACTGGCATAATACAGATACATAGAAAAAAATGTTTTGCTGAGAGAAGTAATGATTTTTCATTAAGACCATTAATGTCCTTTGGAGACTTTTATTCTGTTTCACTGAAATGCCTACAAATATGCAGGAGAAAATATACTCATGTCAAGTGATTGGATAATTCTGCCATCTTAGCTAAGAGATGGGCAAGCACTGTACAAGACATCTTGTGAATTCTTCAGCAAAGATAGGGAAAGCCAAAGTTGACACTTAACATATACTTTCCTTTTAGAGTTATAGGAAGCAGTCCCAATCTTCTTATGCTTTTTTTTTTTATATAGAAATAAAAGTACAAGCAAGAGCACAAGACAATTTTTTTTGTTTTCCTTGGTAGGTCACTGCTAACAGAGTGTTTTTTGAAATCCCAGCAACTGCTATTAAATCCTGACCTAATTTGGAGTCTTTTCAAAGCACACAAATAAAACCAGGTTGACAAAGCTGATTTCAGAGACTGGTTTGTCTTCATTTATCTCAACTGGGAGTGCTGCAGGGGCAGGAGAAACACCACCAAGCTGATCAGCCAGCGGGCATTGCTTTCAAGAATACTTCATTACTCTGGAGCAGCATCATCAAATCCTATAAACTTCCTGGGATTGCTGGTGTGTTGGCCATGACATTAGCAATTGCTTTATGTGAGCACTGACCTCCAGAAGCACTTTTTCTCCTTCTCTTGCCCTCTTAGCATTTTCCTAAGTTTCCTCTTTGCAACACCCAGGCACCTTTAGTGCCTCAGCACTGATGTTCCTTAGTATTTGTTTGCTCTTCTGCTTGTTCCTGGCTATTATTTCAAGGGGAATTGAAGCTCTTTTAAAAGCCCGTGGAATTGGCTTCCTTTTTGCTACAGATGCTGCAAATTTGCCCTGTATATCCCATAGTAGGGCTCCAAGGCCACTTGTTGTCAGTCATTCTGGCAGGATCCATTACCCAGGACAGGAGGTAAAAATGGGCAAATAAATTGACATTGAAAACAATAATAAATATCCTGGCCAGAAACTTCCCTTACATACACCACTTTTTTGCAGAGTTTGTCATCTAAACATGAGGCAAGCTGTATTCAGATAGGAAGTCAGGACTCATGGGGAAGAAAGAAGAGGTATGATCAAGTCACAGGTCATGGCAGTGATTAATCACTTTAATCACATTCTTATGTGAATGTGTTTCAGGATTTTGTTGCATCAAAGAAAGCCAGTTCAAGTAGTTTTGGGACACTGACTGCTCTTGCTAACCCTTGTCTCTAAATCCAGTTATTTTAATTTTTTTTTATTACATCATGGATCTCACTAAAATATCAATGTTATATGACCTGCTCTCTCTACCACTCTTCCTATAACTCAACCCTGGGTCCTTCCTCAAAAGTGAATGCTGCCAGTGTTGTTACTGCCTCCCCTCTGCAAATCATCCATTTCATAAAGGCTCTTCTCTTGAATTAGAGAAAAGAAATTTCCTCCCTGGAGGACCAGAATTTTATCCTCATTACAGAGCTTTTACTACTGTGTAATACACAGCAATCTTCTAATATCTGTCTTCTTTATCCATAAAATGAAAGCATTAACATCCCCATCTGTCAAAGATTACGTGTAAACATTCATTCTTCCCAGAATGTCATGGAGGTCCACATTCCCTTTCCTATAAGCACCGCTGCTTCATCTGTCCTAGCACCTGATCCAAGGCATTTCATGATGAAGAGAATTTCAGAGGATATTCACACTCTACTGATTCATTCTCACGTAAAGGTACATACATGCATAAGCATATACTTGAAGAGTGGTTTCCACAAGTCATCGTGTACTCAGTATCTGAATAATATTTTAGCTCCATGAAATGGAAGCTAAATTTAAGGAATCAAAATAATTTCAAACTCTGGGGCTGTTTTCCAGGAGATTACATGCCTGAAGTCCTGTGCCTTTTTACCCATACACTTTGGAAACTTTCAGCTCAAAATCTTGCTTGGTGCATTTTCCATGATACTTGTCATTGGTCTATTATTTCTAGCAGCTCCAATGTAAATTCTATCTGTGTTTTCCTGCAGCTACATGGCATATGATTTGTCCTCATCTACATAATCCATCCTGTCTCCTAATCTGAGAGCCCTAGGTGCCAGGGAGCATGGGCTCAGTGAGCTGCTCTGAAAGGCGCGGACAATGACCTTGCATAATTTCTGGCTTTTTTTCTTAGTAACTGATTAAATTTTTGTGACTCAGTGTATGAGTCATGTAATGGGTGTCTGTTTAATGTACAGCTTCTCAGCTGTGGCGCCTGTTTCTAAGATGTGATGGATATCAGTAAATGGAATTACAGGTGCTTCATCTCAGAAGCTCATCTGAAGCAGTGTGGCCAGAAATCACATGCAGTGCCTCTTTCTCTCTGAGCATGGAGTGGGGTCTGGCCCATGGGTGCCAGTTCTCCTGGTTTCTCCATCTTGAGGAGTTCAGCAGCAGCTAAACCAGAGGGAACCATCAGCTCAGACAGATAGTCCTGCTTGTGGGAATGCTGTACAGGGGGGTCTGGGCACACCAGCACTGACACAGCCTTCCTGAATCCACCCTCTGTTACCTGGTCACAGGAGCACAGGCAGCCTCCAGGAGATCTGCTTTGGTTCATAGGTCTGACTCTTCACTCATATTTCCACATTAGGCCTCAAATACTGGAAAAACTGATCTTTATGGTGTGGCCTTTTTCATGTACACTTTGTTATGTTTTTCTCCCAAATAATCTTGATTTATTTAGACATACAAAGATCTGTGGTATCTGATCCAGATGGGCTAGAGAAGCTGACCATACCCCGCCACCACCACAACACCTGGCTATGGCTTATCTGTAGCATGCATTTAATCAGATACTTACAGTGCATGAGTTTGTGGATGTGTTTGCACAGTGGAAACTCTCCCCATGCTTCTCAGAGCCTAGTGGTGATTTATTTTTTTAAATCTAAAAATATTGAATTTTTGGATATTTTTATTCTGGTGGGAATAACTGTAGTGAGGGACTAGGCTGATGACAAGTAGCAAAACATGACAGTGTCCAGCATGCTGGATCTTAGGAAAGTATGCACAGAGATTCCCAGTACAATTATGCCTGTTGGACAATCTTACGGCTTCCCCCACTAATATGCAACCCACAGGGGTACTCTGTAAAAAGTAATCTAGACAGAGAGAAAGAGGATGTGTTCACTTATCAGTTGACCAAAGTTATTTTTGCTTCCCATTACAATTTTTTGGCTGTTGCTGCTGCACTAAAACTCTTCCAGCAAGGACAAAACATGGGGTTTTTTTCAAAAATTGTTTGTCTTCACCACACTTTGCTTTCACCACATCTAGGGTTTTGCAGTCTTGTGTTTTGAGAGGATGGGGAGGACCCCGAGGCCAAGCTCTGCAGCAAATGTGTGGCAACAGCTCGCCTTGTCTCTCCCAGGTTTTCTCTCTCAAGTGAGCGTGATGCTGCCTCACTGAAAGAACTTTGAAGTCTTTGCTCAGGAGACACTCTGGACTGGTTCTGTGTTATTGAAATGACAGTTTTATGATGAAAATTTCTTTGCAGCTCACTCTTCTGCCAGAGCAGGTGTTGCTGGTTGGTTCCTGGGTTTGCACGTCATTGAGATCTGTGTTAACCTTGTCTCTTCACTGACTACTTCAACACTGGGGGGAAATGGAATTTAAGGGAAGACCAAAAGAACTAGGACAGGAGACAAATACCAGGAAATAATAATTTGCAAATGAAGAAAGCCTCTGAGGGATCACATGAACATCGGGGTAGATCTGCATGAACTAAGTAACAAATACAAAACACACCTTGCAATTAAGGAAAATGAATAACAGGTGACATTTCATGTGTGTGTATGGGGGAGTTTTCTCCTGATGCCTATGAGAAATCTCACCTCTCCTGAGAGAAATCAGCCCTTGAAGCTATCTGCTCTGCGGAATCCCCAGCTCACAGTTTCCTAGCTACAGGACTCAGCAAGGGATTTAATTTGTAATCAAGCCTGTAGCTTGCAAGACTTTCTTATCTATAAATCTTTGAATTTTCCTTGGTGACAAGGAAACACATCTCAGGCCCTTCCAGAACCTTCCTGCTCATGCTTCAGCCATGCATGTGAGGCCACATTAGGTCCATGTCCTGAGGATGCCACTAGGCCATCAAGATGTCAGTCTGCTGATGGACTGATTATCTCATGTGCTTCATGAGCAACGCAGCTGCTGGTGCACAGGAGCAGGGCCACCTCCCTCCTTGTGTCCACCAGCTTGCACAGACCAGCATATCAGGTAACTGTGCTGATTTATGGTAATTGGCTTGTCTAGTCTGGGAGAGGGTGCACTCCTGTAAGCAGGAGAATTTGAGCAGTAAAGGACCACTTTTGTGGGTCACAAAATCACTCCGAGAGAGACTGGCCAATTTCCAGAGGGGAAGAGGAAAAGTGATTTTGAAAGGACCAGCTGGAGTCAGAAGGAGAGATGTTTGCAGTCCAGTGCTCTCTTCACTGATTGGCACATCTGCACAGCCCCATGACACAGTTCACATCACATATATATATGCATATAGATGCGTCTCCAGAGTGAGCCAACTGGTTCCTTCCAAGATGAAACCCACAGCTGAGGGTTGGCTCATCTCATCCATTTGCCTCAGCAGGAGACCTGCTCACAGACAGTATCACTCCATGATGGCAAACCTAGCACAGGGCTGTACCGTGCATCAGGATCTTCTTTTCCCCTCTTGGAGGGCAGAACACTCCCAAGTCTCCCCTTCCCACTTCTCCCATGGCTCTAGGTCACAAGTGACCTCTAATCTGTCCAGTTTTTCCTTGAAGAAATGCCAGGGAGTCCTGCAGGGCACAGTGTTGGCAGGAAGAGATGAGTGGGACTTGGTTGAATCCACTACCCATTCCCACTGTGGTGCAGGGAAGCTGGATACATTTGACACTGGAACGGAAGGAATTGGAACCCCCGGGCCTCGGGCAAGGAAGGGGACAAAAAGGAACACAAGACTGCTGTGGTTACAGTGCCAGTAGCTCTCAACTAATAATACTTTTGGTTTTACGCATTTTATATACTTTGGACTGTGACATTTACCATGACATTGATACATGTTCTGTCAACAAGGACAAAGGCATTGTGACAGCTTGAGATCACTGTAAGTGTGTTACTCTGGGGCTGTTTTTTTCATTTTTAGGATGGTTGTGCTATCTTCTTTGGGTCAACCTGCCCAAATTCAAGTTCCACTACTGTACCACATGCTTGCTGGACTTTAGCCAACACTAAAAGACATGACCACTGCCTGTCTTTGTGCTTTGATTTTAGGAACTCTTTACCAGAGGAAAAACAGATGCTTCCCATCCAGAATAATCAGGGAAGAAGTTTCACCCTAGGGATGCGTCTATTTAAAGATAGTTTAAATGTAATCAAACTGGGCAAATTTGAGGACCAGCAGAGCTCTGCCACGAGGGACAAAGCAAAGGGACTGAATAAAATTATTAAAATCTTTGCTCACACAAGATTCTGGGGACTGTGTTGTGCGCTTTGCTGTGAACTGAAATACCCAGAGGATAAAGCAGCAGCTGGGATTAAAACAAAGCTGGCATCAGTCCAAAGTACCAGTAAATCACGTGGGATTATTACTTCACTAGAGATTTTACTGGTGTGGAAAGAAAAGAAAGTAGAAACTGATTTCTACTAAACAAAGAAGTTAAGAGGAATCTCCAGCAAAACTAAACCCTCATCCTGCAAAATCTCTACCCAGTCCTTAACCGTGAAATTAACAATGTGTGAAACTATAAATCCACTGGTTCCAAACAGGATTGGGGATCTGACAAGGGCTACACTGTTCCGTAAGGGATTATTTTCCTCCATGCAGTTTATAAGATGACAGACAAAGGATGGGAAATATTCAAATATACATAAATTTCTTATCTACAAAATTCCTTTTCTGTTCATACAGACATTGAGTGTGAACACTGATGAGAGCAAGTGCTTGTTATGTTAGAGAAGAAAGGTGGAAGAGGTGAGAAGGAAGGAAAAAATAGGATATAAAAGAGAGCCTTCAAAATACAGTGGAGCAGAAGTGTCAGAACAGTCCCTAAAATAACCTGGCTGATGGGTATGATGAATGATGCAGAACTAGTAGTTGCTGTAATCAGGTGCCCAGATGAAGCATCCTCCTTTAACCACGTTCCCTGGGAGGCTTTGGTCTGGTCCACTTGCCAGAAACCGGCCACAGCTCATAGCTGGTACCATATGTCAAAAGATGTTTAACAACATCCTCTGGGAAATGAATTTGTGCAAGCCAAACTCCCAGTAAGCATGTCATGATACCCAACAGCATCAAATCTGTGGGAAGACTGGATTTTGTCATGGAAAATAAGACTGAAGAGCAATTAGAAACGGACCAGTACTGTCTCCCTCTGACTGGAGCCTGCTGGATGGCTGGTGTGCTGCCTTGTCTCATTACTGAGGCTGGGACAACTTTGTTGAGAACCAGAAGTAATTTTTTAAAAATGAAAACTAACCCCCGCCTTGTCTCCAAGGCAAATGTTATGTTTTAGAGGTTGTTATTAAATCAGTTGCTCTATATAGGCTCTTGGTCACAGCTATGGTGGAATGTGCCTTGGGCTTGGCTTTGCTAAGAAGCACAGTCTAATCCCCTGCCACTCTGTCTTCCAAGGCTCCAACACAAATGGTTCAAAGGAAAGTGTTAGTGCAGACTGCATGAAACTGTGTGTTAATTGAGCTCGCTGCAAGGCAGGTGTATACAAAGTGGCTGCAAGTCAGGCATTGCTTGAGGAGGCAAATGTGAGTATTCTGGGATGAGAATAATCTGGCCAGAGCCTCTGGCCTGGATTTTTGCTGAATTTGTCACTTGGCATCTTCTTAGAGCCAAAGTATCAGGAGTCCAAATGTCTGAGTAGGATATGGGAAGTGAACACTGTGAAAGCCTCCATCTCTGTCACTGCATTATCTCATTATGACAGATACTTCAAGGTAATGCCATTCATACGAAGTTCACACCAACTATACCTATGTTTTCATATCATCTCTTATGATGGTATCTGAACCCTATACAGCCAATACTACTTGGAAACTCTAGTAAACATGCGTAGTTAATCCACAGATATTTCCTCTCCTTGTGGTAGGAGTGCTTTAGTTTTTCAGCTTTTTTTCTTCTCTTTTATATCCTTCTCTATTTGATAAGCTGGTTTTAGCGTGTTATTATGCTCCCAGTGGAAAATAAGCTTTTGATCATGGAGGGTCAGCAACTAAAATTCACATTTTCTTTTAGAAGTGTGTTGAACAGTCCAACCCTTTGACCAAGAAAGTAAATTTAGATCATAATAAAGTATTGTAAAAGAGTTCATTAGACTCTCTCTCTTTCCTTGTAGCTATTGGAGTACATCTAACCAAAAAGATTCAGAATGAAATTCATGTCCTGCCTTTCCTGTCTTGGTTTCTCTGGAGCATATGAGTGTACTTCGTGCAGCCACGGTCCCTTTGCAAGTCAAAGCCACGTATTTGTAATCCCATTCTGTTTTGTCACCGATGTAATGGCATTTACTGGAAAGCAGGTTAGGAAAAAATAGCCTTGGCTAATTTCTTCCAAAACCCTGCAATTTAACCTGCATGTCGGAAGATGGCAGCAGTAAAGCACATTTAGGGCCCTTTTTGTCCACAGGCCTTGGTTTCAAACCACGTTTTTGTTCCAAAAAATGGCAGATTTTTTAAAAAGTGTCACTTTTAACAGTGCCATCAAGTATGACAAGCATCATTCCAGTAAATGTGAATGCATGACTGCCTTTCATCCTGATGGAAACCAGTATCAAGAGCAAAATACACCTTATTACATGCAAGAGAATTTTTTTTTAGAAAAATCATGTTGCCTTTTTATCTTCAAAAAACTAGTGTTCCATCTAATCCATATGAAAAAAACAACAAATTTCTGTAAATGTTCATCTGTGTATAATTATGACATACAGTTACTGAACATTTACTGAAATTCAAGGATCATTTCTTTTAAATAAAAATCTCCTTATTTGTATTGTAAGCATTTTTCCCAGTGAAGACTATATTTTAAAGATCATGAAAAGCAGAGAGTCTGCAGTGGGAATATTTTTGAAGACTTTGACTGAGTCTGTCAGCTTCACCCACAGCTTAACAGGGTGTCAGCTATCAAAGGACACAGTGATGCCAAGAGACAGTGTGTTTGATTGAGGCTGTTATCACAGAAAGAAAAGCCAAGAAATGAGGCACTGTTACTGAGTCTTTGTCCCCTTCTGCAATAATAACTTAATATGGTTACTAGACCATATTCTCAAGGTTTACTATCTGATGTGGCTGTCAATATGCCTTCTGAATCTTGGCATGACAAGGCCTGCTGTTCTTCAAGTTCTGACCTAACCAGTTGCCTTACTTTGCTGGATCCTTGCAAATGTCATTGCATTTCACTCTCACTTCAGAGAGATTTGAAGCAATTCTATCTACTCTTTTCTGTCACTTCAAGGGGACAGTTCTGGAAACACTCCTGTGTGAAGTAAACCAGATGCCAGTTTTGACAGTGTGTGATACTGTCTGTGGCATAAAACCAGTGCAATATGTCTATAGATGACAGTGTTTATCCCATCAGCCATGTACCTCACACTCTTCACTTCAGTAAGGTTGTCTTACTCCAGGACATCTTTCTGTAACTACTACTGAAGAACCAAGTGCCTTTTTCCAGGCAGAGCTCCTCAAATGCTCTGGTTGTGCCATGTGTCATTGCAGTGTGCCTTCAAGAATTATGAACTTTGGACAGTTTCTTCTCCCTGGACCAAGCTTTATGCTTTTGTTTGATAGACAGAATTCATATGTCTCCAGTTAACAGGTTCAGGAGTCCAAGTAATTTCTGTTTTTCACTGGATATTTATAAAAAAATACGTAGGTAATGCAAAACATCCCAGTGTTGCCTTTATTTTGTAATATTGATTTCTTGCAACTTTATTCATGCATGTAGCATGGAAATAGCATGGGACATTCATGTAATATTTTCCACAGGAAGTTATTTATCTTGTACAACTGACTTCTGCTGCTCAGCTGCTATCAATGAGTGTTTCTTAACTTCCTAAATGAGCCTGGTCAGACTGACATCAGTTGAAGATCAAATCCCATGTGATTAACTGTGCAATAACCACAGCTAATATGGTCTTACCCTGTATACCTCTAGTAATCCACGTAAGACCTAAGTAATCTAGTCAAAATAATTCGTGAGGCATGTGCCAGTTTTCAGAAAGGGAGAAGAATATCTGTTGTTCTTCTGCCTTTCCCAGTTTCAGAGCTCCTAATGATCACAGCTGCATCTTTCCACAGCATACAGGTGCTTCACAGGACAGCCATAAGTCACTGCTGAGCAGTTGTTCCTCCTGTGTAACACAGACATGTAACAAAATTCACCACTGAGTTACTCCAGAGTTCAGTCAACTGATTCAACTAATTTTACAAAGCTCTGCCATTGCTTCTTTTAATGAAGATGCAATGGATCATGATGACATAAGCCATAAAAATCACCACTGTGGTTTGAGTAGTATATTTGCCATGCAAGAGAGGGGAAAAAGGATATTCGATAGCTGGTGCCATCCTAAGTCCTGAGAACCAGCTGGATTTCCAGCTGATTTCTAGAGGCACACTGACACAGTATTTGAGAAAAAAAAGGTTTGTAATGAAGAAGTCAAGTTATGTCAAAGATGTGGAAACTGAATTTTTACAGGGTTTATTTTACAGACCTTAGTGTTTTAATCCTGTACTACAAATTTTCATAGAATGAAAAAGTCAAAAGGCAATGAATGGACATATTCCCTTAGAGTTAGGAAGAGTGGAGTTTATGAAATCAGAGTTGACAATTTATGGAAATCAGAGTAGACAGCATCACAAATACCATTCAGTCACACATCTTCCTTAGATACATTGGCTCTGCACATGACTACAGGTAAGACTGAATGATCTTCCCTGTTTTGCTGTATTTAAAAACAAGCTTCAAATCACATTTGCTCAGTGGAGAGAGCTTTTATGTAATACAGGAATAGCAGTGATAACAACTGAAATAATACCTTCTTTATTCCACTCAGTTGGTGGGGACAGACAATAAAATAATCTGTATCCCTTTTAATTTAATTTTGCCGTGGGAATCATTGGTGCTACTTGGCAAAATCCCTGCATAGAAGGAATATATATTTTTGAAAATATGAAAAATTTTAAGTTTTGCCTGGGAAAACTACTCAGTCACTCATAACACTAAGGAAATATATTAATGGACTTTGTATCTAATCAGAAATTCTTCACTATAAGTAGTTATATTTCCATAGGGGTTCAATATCGAAAATGATTTAGCTACTCTATCTGAGGTATAGCAGATGTTCCCATATATTAAATGGATTGTAGTACCCTCCAGAGAGAGTACTTTATTCAGTATAAGCTGGGCTGTATTACAACAGCTTAAGCCACTCTTATTTATATTCAGGTCCCTGTTGAATAATCAGATGTTCAAGTTTGTGGACAAATTGGCTTCCCAATGTGTGCATGCTCAGCCTGTAAGGCCTTGATCCCTCCAGCTCCCCTCAGTTGCTGAGCCCCTGTATCTTCAGGTGCCACACTTGGGTCAGTGTGTTCCCTTTCTGACTTTGTGGGACAGGATACAAGCAAGAGTCTACTGTGTTGATTTCCCCAACTTCTTCTGTTTCCACAGAACATGCCACTGCCTGTTCCAGCAGTGATGTTTTGTGTGGAAGCACCTGCAAACCTTTGTGCAATTGTGGGTCCAGCAAGGCAGGGGCTGACTTTGAACCACAGTGGGATCGGCACGGTGAGATCAGCTCTCTTGGAGCAGCAAAAATGGTGAACTAGAAAAACCCTCAAAGTGCTTCTTAGAAAGTCTGGAAATAAAAGTTGAGCTTTGGGTATTCATTTCAGGTTGAGCTACTGACTATGGAAAAGAAAGGGATTTGACATTCTTGTGAATTATCAGATAATTATTGTAGACTGTCAGTAGTGCCCCTGGCTCTTTATTTCTGAAAAATTAGAGTAAAAAGGTCTCTAACACTGAAAGATACTATTGCAGAAATGTTATTTAGTGTCATTGCACACATGGGAAGAACTTCACCAGCTACAGTCAAAACTGTCCAGCAGCTGATGACATATAACCAAGGCCTCAAGAAAGTGTCCGAGGCAGGCACTTGACTACAGAGTACAGTGCAGTGATTATAAACTAAGGTACTCCCACATCAGAAATCTTCGTCAGTACATTTTAAGCTCTATGAATAGTTTAAAATATTAATTTGAGCCTATTTCTACATTCAGAATTTAGAAAGAAACCCTATTTTCCCCCACAAGGCTAAAGCTTCAAAGTGATAAGAATTTTCACATGTAGTCCTTACCTTGTTGCTCAGTGGGACATTAGCTAACTGCTCACATTAATGGTTAAGCTTTTCTGTAACACGGGGGAGAATACTATAACTGGTAGCAATGCAGACTCCACCTGCAAGGCCTGGAATATTTCATTTTCCATGTTTGCCTCAATTTGTCAGTTGGAGTTGTGAAAATAGGATGTGACATCCGCCTGGGCTTGTGTGTGTGAAATAGCAGCTGTGTGAGATGTGATAGGCAATAATTGGCTGCCTGCAGAGCAAGAAAACACCCACATAACTGACGTCTCTCTCTTCTAAAACATTAGGCAAGGAAGCCTTTCAACAAGGGGCAGGCAACCTCTCAGGAAACAACTGTCAAATCTGCTTACATCATCGTGTCTCATTAAACTGGGAAATGCAACTCTTCTAGTCATTAGTTCAGACAGTGCATCATCCCACCATCCATCAAGACAGTATTATTATAATGGATTATTTGTGTCAGTGTTCACCATAGCAGAGTTCTTGGAGACTCCTGTAATTTAGCCTTTTTCTTTTACAGGAAGATGAATAAACTATTTAAAAGGAGGAATTCTTAGGAAAGAAATAGAAAACAATACAAAAAACATTGTTGCATTGCAAAAAAATAATCATAATGCCTCTACACCTTCAACACTGTAGTCTCTTCAAACCACTCTGTCACAACAAGGGTATGGAAGAGTCAAAAAAAAGAAGCAGCAGAGATCAAAGGCATGGCACCTCTATTAGGAATGAGTATATCACTCAAGTGTCTTCAAAGTAGAAGTGAGACAATTTGGGGAGAGGTGGTGGTGTTATGTGGGTCTACAAAGTATGAGTGATAATAAGAAATTAACCATGGAGTGTTAGTCATCATTTCTCATAATTCAGAAATCATACTTATAAAATGAACTTGTTATGTTCAACACTGTTCAATTCCAAACAGTCAAAAGAATGTACTTTCTGTATAGTACACAGCCAAATGGTGGAACTCACACCACAGAGTACTTTAGATGTTGAATGATGAGTTCACTCCATGAGTCTGTAGAAGATAAAGCCTCTGACAACTGAAATTACTGTTATTGCAACTTCTTGTTGAGGAGCTTCTCTGGACTGCTGAAACATGGGATGTGCACTCAAACACTGAATTCTATGAGCTAGCTGGACCTTAAATGTAGCAATAAACTTATTGGTATTTTTCAATGGTGTATCATCATATTTACTGTTGCCATAATTACTATAATGGAAGTGATAAACCAGTACTCTACATCATTAGAATTATTTATTTTTAAAAACATGCTATTTCCATTAATGTAAAAAAACCCTCAAAGACCTCTTTGCCTGGAACTGAAAAGTAATATGGAACTAAGAACAACTGGTATTGCAATCAAGGCCTTGGATCAGTAGTAGAGTTATTTTTCTTCAACTTTTCAGACTATTTGGGGTTTTTTTTAATTCTTTTTGCTTTCTTTTTTACAATCTGCCCTCACCTGATTTCGATTTTCTTATTAAAAAGAAAACCCCCACCAATGCAGACTCTGGAAGCACCTAAAATACATAGTTAAGAAAACATCTCATCATATTTCCAACACCTATTGTCTGTGATGCCAGGACAAGGCGTGACAATGCCTGTAACTCCTTATATTGCTGTCATCTAGAGCCTTCAACCTCTGGATCTCATTATGTGAATGTTTGGGGGCAGGGACCTTCTAACCTATATGCAATACTGCAGTAGAGTCCCAAGAAAAATAACATTTGAGAGTTGTCTTGAGCTCATAAAAGTTCTTCTCCTCCTCAGCCTGTGTGATAACCTCTGAGATTTGAAGTAATGAGAGAAGAAACAAAAGTGGCATAGTCAGCAGTGTGGCCTTTGCAGTGGCAAACTCATTGGAAGTCAGAAGAAATTGTCTCCTGATACAGGAAATACTGTGCAGATAGGGACCACAGCAGCAGCTGGCTGGCCAAATCCAGATTCTGACACCTAAATGCCACAGATGCCTGCTAGAAGCATTACATTGGCACTCCTCAGGTCTACATGGAGAATAAAGCACTGGCTTTTAATCACAGTTAAACCAAGGGGCTTTTCAAAGTCTCAGTATTAAGAAAAGTGGGTGTTTTCATATTGTTGTTTCCTCACTACATATATTTGGTTCAAGTAACATGAAGTTTTGTAGTTTAAATAATGGTGGTGTGATAATATAGTTAATGAAAAATAGAAAGCCATGCTTGTGAAAGATAGAGAATGAGTATAAAATGGAATGGGATGGGATTTTTATTTTTATTAATAAATTTTATTCAAGAGTTTTGAGTTAACTAGGAGCATGGTTTCTACAAAGACAAAAAGGAAGGTAAGGATAGAGAACAATACATAGAATGAAGGTTTCAGTATTTTATATTATTATAAAATAATATTTTATATTATTTTAGTGTCTGAGTCAGCCATGAAGTTAATGCATTAAGAATATAGTCTGAGAGGTGTGACTGCCAAAGTCACTATGTGACACTGGGCAGAGTCTGTTGCATGTCCTTCCTAATAGAAAAGTGGGTGATAACATCTCGGTGGGTAGCTGCAGGGTTTGATATTAATAATTATACACTGTTTTGAAAGTCAGACTTTCTATAAACATACTGATTTGGGGGTCTGGGCACATGTGAAATTAAATTAGGCTCTCAGTCTTGCTGCCAGAGAGGATCAATGAAAACCTGCCTAGCAGTCATTGGCAGTTTCTGAAGGAAAGACCTTAGGCTGCCACAAAAGCTGCCCTATTCCTTCAGCACTGTCGGGTCAGGGGCAGGCTGGTCATGCTACCTGGGAATACTTGTGTTAAATGTGCCTGCAGTATTCACATTCAACAAATAAATTTTTTTTCCCAGCACAAAGTTCATTTGGAAAACAATATAAAGCACTTAAAGGAAAGTCCCTCCTCTGGAAGTGAATGCCCTTGCTAAAGTTGTACTCCCA
Organism: Pachyramphus minor; assembly: GCA_013397135.1. Lineage (NCBI taxonomy): Eukaryota > Metazoa > Chordata > Aves > Passeriformes > Tyrannidae > Pachyramphus > Pachyramphus minor. The sequence goes on from VYXB01004457.1 coordinate 256,784, forward strand.
TCATACAGGTCAGGGGCCCTACCTTTCACAAGCAATTGTAGGGATCATGCCAAATATCCCTTACCTGTCCTCTCAGATAGGCATGTTAGTTTTTCCAGATGAAAATTCTGGACTAAAATTTGGCAACAAGACAAAACAACCATACACAGGCTGGTAATGATGATATCATTGGTGTCCTGTAGCTTTGAGTTATTAGCAGCATGGCAAAATTCATTAGCATGTCAAAGCACCACAGCACAGAAAGCACGCAGGCCAGCATAAAGAATTAGGGCATGAAAGACAGCTTATGTGGAGAGTCACCAACAGTGAAAAAAAGAGAAATATTGTGCTTGGGGCAATTCTCATTCATCAGAGTCTTGTCAGCATGGTTATAGAATACAGAATAAATGTGTCTAACTGCATTTTGTTTGGACACACTAGAAAGCAAAGGTTATGAGGGTATCCTCTGGTTTTTTCTATTCAGCACATGTGGATGTATATAGGACTCTTTTCTATACGTCATCAGTAATTTCCTTTCTGTTGTATAGTACTTGCTGCCATGTCATATAGTAGAAGATATAGCAATCAGTCCATTTTCACAGAATCACAGAATATTGTGAGTTGGAATGGACCCACAAGGATCATGAAGTCCAACTCTTAAATGAACGGCCCATGCAGGGATCAAACCCACAAACTTGGCACTATTAGCACTGGGCTCTAACCAACTGAGCTAATTCTGTCCCTCTAGATTGATGTATTTTTACTGTCAGACAATGCAAATTACTGCAGCTTCCCTGAAGTCATCAGAGTAGTGTTGATTTAGAGTGTTAGGTCTCCAGACCAAAGCCAATTGTGGTCACTCTGCAATCTGCCAAGGTCTTGCAAGCTGGTGTAGTAAGTGTGGAGGTGATTTTGATAATAGTCTTCTGCTATAGGTAGTGGTGGTGGTAATTAACCAGACAATAGTCCCTCTGAGTTACTGGTCTGTCAGGGGTCATTTCAGTGCTAAGGTGTGCTTAGGTTCCCTATGTTTTCCAGTCAAGACACAAAACTGATTTTGCCCTTACTGTAACTGTACCCTAAGGAAGTGTAATGTTAATAAAGTCTGGTGTCCTACTTAGATCCTGAACTAGAAAATTACCTCTCTGCCTTTGAATGTTTGTTTGCTTCCAGTGCACTGTTTGAGTCCTACACAATCAATCATTTTTGTTGCCTTCTTTTACGCATAATTTTATGGCAACCCTGTCTCCCACTGAGGGTTGAGAGTAGGGTATATCCTGCTTACAAAACTCAGTAAGTACCTCTGAATTCAGTTTTCATAACTTTGGCAGCACTACCATTTTTATCTGTGCAGTGTAACATGAAGCGAGAGATTGTTTAACTGACATTAATGTTCAGTGGAACTGGAGCAGCCCAGCATGAAAAACGAATGTCAGTTAACTAGCAAGTGTTAGGTATGAGTAATGAAAGAAATGCGGGAGGCAAACTTTGCCCACTCACTTTGTGTAATACTTGTATCTCTGCAAAGAATAGCTTCTTTGTGCAGGCATAAGCCTTGCATTCATTTCCTGCTCTGATCTTATCTAGAGAATTTCAGTGACCCTGATATGCCATTAAATTTGGGTCCCTATAGACAAAACTACTCCTTCAATTTTTATTCATGTGTTGGCATTACTGGTCACCCCATTTTTCTCCTCCACAGATAGATCAACACCCTGTAATATCCTTGGGCTGCTTTTGTGTGGAAGTCATAACACAGAGTAAATGTGATGAGGTAATAACAGTCACAACTTTTGAAAAGGAGCATACTGTAGTGCAATCACACATGTGTGTAGTTAGACATACACTACTCTGAGTCTCGGAGGTTTGGTATTTTAAAGATAGAAAGACTCTCTGTCTATAACCTACCTATAACCTGTAGTCTAAATACTATCTATCTATAGTTCACCATACAATACTTCTAATCTTCTTCTGCAGTATAGATTTTCCCACGAGTCAGGGCCATGATTCTCAACTATTTGCACAGATGGGCCAAGAAACAGTCCAGACCTTTTCAGTGTCAGTGCATGCTGTTAGATACACTGTTATCCAGGGTTCTGAGTATCTCCAAGATTGGGGACTCATCAGCTTCTGTGGGCAACCAGTTCCAGTGTTAAACTACTCTACATTAAAATAAAGATTTCACATGTTTAAATGAAATTTTCTATATTTTCATTCTCTCATCTCTTACTATTGAACTATTTTTTTCTCAGAAGAATGTCTTTGACTTAGCTAAAATTAATTATCACTAGAAGCCAAGATAAATTTCTGTGTTCCTGATCTCAAGCAATCCATGTGAAATCAGAATACAAGGTAGTAACCTGATGTACTGCTGTTAAACAAATTTATGCCATGATACCTTACGTTTATCCATAGACATGACTGTCTGCTTTCTCTGATTTAGATCAATGCACTCATATAACACCATTCTCTCAATTATCATGCTATGAATAAAAACATGATAAAATGTTCTATTTACTTATAAGTCTAATATGAGTTGATTTTTCTTTTATTTCCTTGCTAAGTGTTGTAAATGTTATAATTAATTTCTTTATTAGTCTCCTACATAGATTTAAAAGGGTCTTTGCATCCCAGTGGGTAAGACTCAAAATGACTTGTCAGGCATCTATCTTTCAGACCATGTTTTACAGGAGAAATGGGCCATTACTCTGAAACACAGAAACAAAATAAACACCCAAACTGAATATTCTCATAGAGAATCATGGGAACATTTCAAAAAAAGTGTCTTTTATAATATGTAGATTTAAAGTGCTGTTAATAATGTCAGGAAAAAAAAACTTCAAAGTACCTCATGGTTTCCACTGACAGAAATGATAAGTTGCTGGCTTCATTGACAGAAAAGACAAACTTCAAAGTGGATAGTCATCTTCAAAAGCTCAGAACAAGCCAGATGCTCCTAATGTACCTGGTCTGTAAACGAAGAAAATAGGTATCTTTCCTTGGTTGACAACCTCTCTCTTTTATAATCACTAAATTATCTTAGAAGCAAACCCACTAAAATAAAAAGGAGTACACATGCCAAAATAGCATAAACTTAATTTTTTATTCATTTACTTCCAAAAAATTTAATAATAATTTCAAAACTTTTTTCCCCTGTTAGGTGCAAAATATCAACCTGCTCACATGTGCTGTGGCAACTTTTACTATTAACTACAATAATGAATCTATTCAAGAATATTCCTGGTCACAGGCTCACATTTTTCTAGCCAAAGAGCAGTGCCAAATGTTGCTACCTGGCTCCTAAGAGTCTGCTACTATGATACTTCTATGTAGGTGATGGCTGATACACTGTTACAGTCCCACACATCCTCTGCTCTTCAGCAGAACCTTCTCTCTCTCATTAGAAGAGATCTTTGGCTGGAATCAGCAGTGAGCAGCAAATGCCTACATTGCTCTGGATTCACCAAACAATAGTGAGAGATAGAGTAGATATGATGCAGGGAATCTGCCCTTTGCAATTCTTATAAAAACATTCCTATTTATAAAGAGCAACATCCCAAGAAGGATGATTAGTTTTAAGGCATGAGCTTCCACTAGATCCCAGGAACTGTCTGTATTAGCAAATTCAACAGCACCTCGAAACTGGCTTGAGCTCTGTGACCTTCCATATTAGTTGATGCTTGTTGGCCTGTTTTCCATCTTATGCTAGGAGACACATCTGCTCTGCGTATGATATTCAGCTTACCCTGCCATGGCTGTCATTCTCTCAGGGAACTTGGTAGGTCTATGGGTGGAGTACACTTCTGCCTCGTATGTGTGCCAACAGTTTGTGATAAATCTATGATTGTGAGAGGAAAGAAGGGATGCTTGATGTGGACTTTTTTTTTGTCTCTAATCTGCTCTCACCTCTGGAGGTGGAGCAGGAGAAAGTGGGGAGAAGAGAAGCAGCTTCCACGTGAATTGCAGTAAGATATAATTGCTTTCTGTAAAACTGATAAGAGAGAAAAGAGCTATCTGACCTGAGGACAATGTTGGGAAAAAAAAAGGAAGAGAGTATTAACTGCAGGAAATTATAAGATGATTTTTAACTGCCAGAGCAGTCTGGCCCTAGAGGACCTTTCTTCTAAGAGTCATGAGGGCAAAAACCTGAAAAAGGTCTAAGACTACATGAAAAAGTCTCATGGTGCCACGGTTTCCTGTGACAACTGAGAACTGGACACCATATCTCAGGAGTTCTCTTCTAAGCCTGTATTCTGCAGATGCAGAATGAATCTATATCATCATTGAGTGATCCTTGTGAGTTTCTTAACCTGAATTTCTGGTACTCATGACCTTCCCCTTCGTGTTCACAAGGCTGCAGAAGAAAATTGCTGCGTATTGTTCCCTTAAGGAATGGCTTGCAGAGACACACTGTGCTTGGTTTCAGGGAAAGTTTATAGATGTTTTTTCTTTTTACTTGCTAAGATCCCAGCAAACAATGTTATAAATAACTTACACTTGTGAAAATTGTTCAAAGAGTTTTAGTAGTAACTTCTTTTTGGAGCAAGGCTCCTAGATGAAAGGTCTCACATCTTGCTTGTTTGCTAAGGTGGTAAAGTGAGGAGATTTCATAGGAAATGTGAGACCACTTTAGAAAGTGGCAGCTTCAAGATACACTTACACCCGGTATAAACTGCCTAGGGATGTATTCTAATGTACAAAGCCTGAATACGATATAGGTAACTCTCCAAGAAGTGTGACTTTTTACATTGCTTACAGAAGAATTCTGTACAATAAAGCTGTCCAGGGCTGCCAAGATGTGCAGGATTTGAGTCTGGCAGGGAGGCAGTGCCAGCCCAAACAGTGTTTGAAAGACACTGTTTGCTGCCCCACACCCTGGGATCTCAGAAAGCTCATAGAATCATAGAATATCCTGAGTTAGAAGGATCATTATATAATGATCCTGAGCACAAGGATCATTAAAGTCCAACTCCTGGCCCCGCACAGGACAGCACCAAGAATCATACCATGTACCTGAGAGCATTGTCCAAATGCTTTTTGAACTCTGTCAGGCTTGGTGCTGTGACCACTTCCCTGTTCCAGTGCCCAGCCACCTTCTGGGTGAAAAATCTTTTTCCTAATATACAAGCCAAACCTCCCCTGACACAACTTCATGCTGTTTCCTTGGGTCCTGTCCCTGGTCACCAGAGAGAAGAGATCAGTGCCTATCCCTTCACTTCCTCTCATGAGGAAGCTGTAGACAGCAATGAAGTTTCCCCTCAGTCTCCTCTTCTGCAAGTTGAATAAGCCAATCTCATCCTTGTATGGCTTCCCCTCCAGACCCTTCACCATCTTTGTGGTCCTCCTTTGGACGCTCTCTAATGGCTTTATATCTGTCTTATAATGTGCTGCCCAAACTGCACACAATATTGAAGGTGAGGCCACCCCAGTGCAGAGCAGAGTGGGACAATCCCCTCCCTCGACTGGCTTTGCCTGATGCCCCACTGGAGATGGTTGGCACTCCTGACTGCCAGGGCACTGTTGACTCATATTCAATTTGCCATCGACCAGGACCGCCAGGTCTGTTTTAGTGGTTGTGATGTAGAGTTGTGCTGGATTCTGTTTATCCTGAGCAGTTAGCAGCATCTGTATGCCTAAGACCCAAGCTTCCTAAATTATGCCCTGCAGAGCCCTTCTGCGTTGTTTGTGGAAGAGGCTTCAGTTCTCTGTAGCTTGACATAATTTTTATATGTTTATGACTGCAAGAAGAAATTGGTGAATGCTTAAAGTGAGTTCCCAGAATGAAAGCTACTATACAGGTAAAGGCTGAAGATTGAATTCCTCAGGACAGGCATCACTGCTTATCTGTAAAATGATGCTCCTGTGAGCACTCTTCAATAATAACAGCATTGACAATGGAAAATGTACTTTAAGGTCTGTCAGTCTTATCACCTGGTTCACCTTGTGGCAGCAGATTTTCAATGTGAGCTGTGAACCCGCAAGCTGCTCTGCACAGATCTCTATATGCACAAAGAGTAGTTTGCAAGTCTGGGGCCACATACGCTTAGAAATGAGCGAAGAGGTTTCAGGAAAGTTGGAATAAAGTGATTCTTTTTCATGGGGCTCAGAATGACTTCAATAATAAATGATATTGAAAGAATACTGCTATCTGGAGAAACTGCATGGAGCAAATTCTTCTGTCTGAAAAGGAAACATACAAAACGAATGTGACCTTTTTGCCATATAAATATTTCTAAACAATGTATTGCACTGAAAATTATCATTTGCAAATGGAGCACAGCTAGAATGAAACCTCCTTGAAATCAGGCCCTTGGCAAGACAGAAAAAAAGTTTTCTCTTTATATGTGCTTGCTCATGATAGGTTTACTCCTCAAAAGGCTGTGGGTACCATATCCAATTTAAACGTTTTCTCTGATTTCACATCCCTAAGGGACTAATAGGCATGAAGCCTGGCTCCACGTTTCAATGCATTATGTATCAACCCTGAAAGTAAGGAGAGAATGAAAGATCAGGCTTTCAACCTGACTCTAAGTAGTTCTTGGTGTGTTCCCTTTACTACAGGCATGTGACAGCTGCCCATTGTGGAATACTCTTCCTGTGTGTTCACTAAGTGAGGGCTGGCATCTGGGGCTGCCAGAGCTTGGAGAGGTGCAGCTGTGAGGACAGTGCCTCCTCATCCTGTCCTCTGACCATGCTGACAATGGCTGGGGATCCATCTGTTCACAGGACAGTGTCCACAAAACTCCAAAGAGTTTGCTTCAGCCACAAAAGAGTATCTTTTATTATTGGATTTGTTTTCTTGATTGGAGTGGTATTTTTTTTAACTCTTTGTGGGATGCCTTAGCTGCTCTGGGAGCCAGCCTTGCAGCCTCATTTAGAAATGCTGGGAAAGATAAGATCTGGGTTTCCTTTCTTAAGCCAAATTTTTAAAAAACAGTGGAAAGAAAAAAAGTAACAAAACAAACAAGAAGAGAGGGGAGTGCCTGTGTGCATGCTGTGGCACAAGTTATAGGACACAAGTGGGGAGAGAGCCCATAACAAGGAGGTGGGTGGCAGGTGCACAGGGAGCTGCCGCCTCTGCCCATCCTGCTGGGCCACAGCACAAAGACTGCCTGCCAGGATCCAGGCCATGGAGCGGGTGGCCATGGAAACCCTTCTGCAGGGCTGCCAGCCAGAAAGCCAGAAACCCTACCCCATCAGTGGGGCCCACCAGCGGGTTGCCAGGGTTACTGGGGGCAGCAGCGGGAGGGAGGCCCCGGGCTTGCTAGGAGTCCTAGGCTGCCCTCTCCCACTGCGTGGCTTGAACCATCTGAGAAAAAGCACCAAGGCAGCCAAGTGATTTTCTTCGTTAACAGTTTTCCTTGACCTTGGGTTTAAAATTGCCAACTCCTTTCCAGGGTGCTGATGAGGAAACACTAAAGGACTCATGGGGGAGGAGGGGGAAGGGCCTCTCTTGGCCAGTGTTACTCTGGCTCAGACTGGATGTCCTGCGGTAGATGTTAATAGTTAACAGGCAGGTCCTTAAACACCAAGGGACCCAGGGAAAGGTTGCCATGCTCCTCTGTGAAACCGGAATATTTCTTCTGCTTAAGGAGCCTTTGTTAAACTGCCTTAGAATAACTCAAGCTTGACAAAGTGGAACTAATTGGCCTTTGTCTTCCCAATCTTAAAAAAAACCAACTTTGAAATCAGAAGGATTTTTGAGGCAATTATATTCAGCATAAAGAGTAAAGCGTAAATCTGGATTTTAAGGAGTTCAGTGTATTATAAAAAGCTGTAACTCTGCACTCTGGAAGGTGTCAAAACATCTGCTAGAAAAGCAGAGGATGCTGGCCACATTTCTGTAAAGGGTGGAGGTCACTCCTCTTCTCAACTGTTCAGCACAACCCTTAAATTAAGAGACTGTATTGTGTATACCCATACTCTTCCAAGCTCTTTAGCATGTCCCACCTTGATTTGCTTTTCAATGACATATTAAGGTCTGAATATAAACCCAGATCTCTCCCTGCTCAAATACTACTGTCAATACCAGTCATGATCTCTTTCTTCCCGTCTGTTAATCTTTTTTTTTTTCCTCAAGGACAACAATTTCAAGTTTTATTATGTACAGGTCTGTACATTCCTGGTACACTCTACCTATTCCAAATCCTTAATGATAGTATGGATTCAGTTCAAGTCTTTCACTTCAGCACACTTTGTGTCTGAATTACTTGTAAAATATCTGCTTGATATTTTACAAGTTTAATTGAAGTTCTAAGATAGAAACATCTCATTAAGCACTGTCTGGACTAATTTTAACCTTTTAATGCAGGAACATGATGGCTCAACTGCACATGCTGTTATGTGAGGGCTGAGTGTTTTTCCCTAGAGAAACATATCTAATTACGTACTATGTCTCCTTTTTATGTTTCCTATTAGATGAGCTACAGGGCTTAACTCTACTGCTACAGAAATTAAGCAGGATTTTCCCCACTGATTTCAAAGGACTTAAAATTACTACACTAGAGCCAAATTGTGGAAGAGTTAGTGTGGCCTCAACATGCAATTGGCAAAAAGGAAAGAAATCACAGACACAAGGCACTAGATTCTGTTGTCAGCATTAAAGTAGAGAGTTTGACTTCTGCCACCATATGCTGCAGCACTGAGTTTTTGGAACTCAGCAGTATTGCAGAGATGTCACTGCAGCTTCCCTCACTCTGCAAAGAAAGGTGCAGAAACTGGTTCAGCACTGGCTGAAGAGGATTACTGAACTCAGTTGAACTTCTATTCTCACCATGAATGATTAAAGAAAGATCTTCCCAGCAGGCTCTCAGGGGTACAAAGCACTCAGGGGTGTGGAATGGGGTTAGGGTAATCAATCAGGAATTCAGATTGGGGTGGGATTTTTTGCACTGTTTTAGAAGACTAGCACAATGAGTGACCAGAAAAAACTTTCTAATCTGCTAACAGCTGGAAAGAACCTCTGGCTTGAAGTGATGAGGCCCTCCAGCTACTTAATTGTGTAACTTAGGCTGTCGCATGTTTCTTACGTGACTTAACAGCAGTATCTGTTTCATGCTTGCAATTTTTACCAAGATTTTCAACGAAGGATTAATGAGCAATTACTGTTTCTTAAAAACAAATGTAATGTAGATGCTAATAAACCAAGGAATAGAAACATTTACGGATTACTGCAAGCAACATGGTGATCTACTAGAATTTACAACATTCATGAGGCACACAATAAAACCACTCCTGACTGGATATTAATTCTTGAGAAAAAGAATTGTCATGTCAAAGGTGTTCAGTATGTTTTTCCAGAATTAAACCAGAAGTATCTTTTTTTCAGCTGATTAAAATGGCTTTCTGAGGAGAAATTAAATCTGCAAGGTTTGGAAGTAAAAGGTTCCCTGTGAATCAAAGCATGATAGTTTTCATGAGTAGCAAATAGTTAACATGGGATAGATGCCAGAGGCAGTTATTTTAAAAATAAACTTGAAAACAAGTGCAGGAGTTCTCTGAAACAAAGGTTTTCTGGCTGAGAACACATCTTATTGGTCTACTTGGTAGGCTGGCATCATACAGGCATCATTCTAATTGTCATTTAATAGAAGCTTTATTTTATTTCATTCTAAACCACTTCCATGAATCTCCCATCACCTAAGCCTGGCATTAAAGAGAATTCAAAATCAAACAAGCTACTCAAGAAAGAATTGTCGTTTGACAGAACTGGGACTTCCAATGCATTTTAATTTTTCTGTAGACTGCATGAAAAGAAGAGTGGGGCTTCTGTGTATTGATCTGTGACAGCTGATTTCTTACCAAATAATAAGCACAATAGTTGATGTAAAGGTTCAGGGTAAATGTGCACGTTTAGCATATATGGAGATAGATTAATTTACATATGCAAATACTTCAGAAGACAGATGATGACAGAATGATGCCTTTGTAAAAGTCAAATTTTCTAATGTAATTGTACCAATTATAAGTGGATAAACAAATGATTCTAGCTCTTCACAGTGGTCATGATAGAGAAGTACACAGAAATTGGCAATAGTTGCATTTACCTTTTACTCATAAATATCTCATGTGAAGTTAATTAAATAACAGAAGTAAATTAGATACTTTGTTTTCCTTGGTTAACTACATGAATTAATCCTGTATTCAGTGAGGAGAAATGTTGCTATTAGCAAATGAGAAATGCAGTGATGTAAGTAGATAGTAATCTGTAATATTCTATATTTTTGAATTCAAAAGTAAAATTAGAAAGGTTCATTGGTTCCCTTTACCTGAGGTTCTGATTGAGCAGCTGCCTTGAAGGGGAGCACTATTTCTTTTCTACACATTTCATTAGGTCTCATTTCTGTGCCATATTACAACAGAGAGCACCCTAATGATTCTAACTGCATTTGGCGGGTACTATTGGCAGAAGCACATAATGGTGTCAGCAGAACCAGTCCTCACTCATTATTTAACAAGTTTTTCTGGTGCACTCATTCTTCACAGCACATTTATGAGAGATACTGAAGCAGTTGTTCAGTTCTATAGGTGGGTGACAGAAGCACAGGGATATCAGGTGGTAAGCCTAAAGTGTTTTGCAAAGCTAGGCACATGATCCAGGTCTGTTGGTTCTAGTCCTGCTCTGAAAGTGTCAGTGCCTTTTCCCTGCTTTCACCCTGATGATTGATGTTATAGGGACCCACAAACTGAATCACTAGACCTCTTCACTGACACGTCCTTTTTACAACATCCTAATTTGGCCTGCTATAGCAGTCTTTTTATAAGTACCTGTTTGTACTGTACTGCTCAGCACCACTCCTTGTGTGAACATGCTGCCGCCTCTTTGGAGAGGGTAGGGCTAAGCTGCAATATTTTGGCCACACAGCTCTCTGTTTGATGGTACTCTGGCTCCACAGTGTTACTTTGACCTGTTGGAAAAGAGGAGACAGGGACAAATTACTGTTGAGAATGAGGAGTTTTGACCTCAGCCCCCTCATGTCCAGGACCACCTATTTCCCATCTGAATTGCTTTAACCATTGCACAGGGTGGCAGGACCACTGCTCAGCCAAAGACGGTTGAGCAGATGCAGCTTTTGTTACCTTGTAGGTAGTTGAGACCCTCCCGTTTTGTCTTCCAGTAACAGGAAATCTTTGACATCTATACTCTTAAGGAAGAAAATTTCAGATCTTGTTGGAAAGCCTACATTCAAGAATACAAGAAACTTTCTAATTTAACTACAGGTTTAGTGGCTTCTGCTTTCTTCTTATTTACATAAGCCAACTATCTATTAAAGGAGGCTATTAAAACATGGTGTCTCTCAGGACAATAACAATTTTATTGTCTTTTATATAGGTACTTAGTTGTTCTGAATTTGATTGTTTAACATCTATTTATTAAATATATAAGCAAAAAATTAAATATATGCCATTTAAATACATTGATAAAATTTATATATTATATTCAAAATAATATAATACTTTAATATAACCTAGTTAGTATCTAATTCAGCCAGGGAGATCAGAATCTGACCTACAACAACTAGGTTTCTTGTTGTTGGCCTAAGAATTTTGGTTTTGTTTTTGTTTTTTCAGTTTTATAATGTTCATGTGAGGCATACCACTCTCACTGCTAGTTTGGAGTACTGAATCATATACGTGATTTTAATTAAACAAGCAAATGTTCACACAGTTTTTATTTGAATTTTAATTTCTGTAAGCCAGGTATAAACAGCATTCACACAATGGAAGGACAGAGTTCTCTGATGAGATGTCTATAATCCTTTTACTTTGGAATATATTAATGTTGTTTTGATTACAATGTATGAATACATATTATCAGACTGCTCTCCTTCATGCACAGGCAGTTATTTGGCTTTCTGTGTGTGTGTGTATCACGTAATACTGGTAGTGATTTTCAGTCCTTTATTCCTCATTACTATACGCTCCTTTTACTCCACATCTTAATTCTCAATGTTAGCGCAATATGATTTGTTTACTGAATTCAAAGAGAACTGAATAAACTTCTAATATATTCATATAAAACACGTGGAATCTTTTCTTAGATTTATATGGCTGATATCCATGCCAGACGCATCTAAAAATCACTGACTGGTACTGTGTTATTCAATTATTTAGTTATCCATTTTGGACTTAAGGATAGTTGCATTTGATGCACCTAATCCATGGGTAGAACTAGAACATACTGATCTTGCTCACTTCCAGCAATTCTCATGTCCTCTAATATTTAGGATCAAGCATGTATTGTCCTCAACTCACTTAATCACATGCACTTCCCTTCCTTGTTTCGGCTACAGTTTGCAACTCTTATTTAAAGCAATCACTTCCAGTATTTAGGTAAAGTTGCATGTTTTGTATTATGGCGCCTGCAGATGTTGTCTTTTCTTTGGGAGTGTAACAGCATCCTTCTCTGTTGTTCTCCTTAGCCGCAGAGACACCTGCAAGACTCCAACTCTCATGGGGTATGAAGGAAAATGGAGAAAAAAATCGATCTTCCCAACTTCCTCCCATAAGCAGAAGTTACAAATAAAGCTTTCATTTTTTTTCTGAACCCTCCGAGATGGAAAAAGAGCAAGTCTCACACAACAGAAGGCAGCAGTGGTCTATTCCCAGAGAAGAACAATGAAGCTGGTGAAAGGACAAGAGCGCAAGTCCTATGAGGAGAGGCTGAGGGAGCTGGTGTTGTTTAGCCTGGAGAAGAGGAGGCTCAGGGGAGACCTCATCACTCTCTACAACTACCTGAAAGGAGACTGTAGCCAGGTGAGGGTTGGTCTCTTCTCCCAGGTAACCAGCCGTAGGACAAGAGGGCACAGTCTTAAGCTCTGCCAGGGGAGGTTTAGGTTGGATATTAGGAAAATAATTTTTTACAGAGAGAGTAATCAGACCTTCGAATGGGCTGACAAGGGAGATGGTGGATTTACCATTCCTGCAGGTTTTTAAGGTGAGACTGGATATGGCACTTAGTGCCATGGTCTAGTAACCATGACAGTGTTCGGTCAAGGGTTGGACTTAATGATCTTGGTTGATTCCATGATTCTGTATTCTGACTTTTTACATTGACTGCTTCTTTCTGCTTCTTTTGGAAAGAAGGCTAGGTATGGGTCTGTTATTTCTCTTCCTCTACCCTTGTGGAGCTGCTACTTCTACTCTGCTGCAACTCTTTGGAGGCCAGGTGTGATGGTTTGGTCCAGGTCCTTTTCCTGGCAACCAGGTTGTAACCAAGGAAGTGACCATGCTCCCAGTGTTCCATATGATTTTTACGTAAACCAGGGTATAAATAAGAAGGGGGAGAAGCCTTCTCTCTTTGCTCTTCTGGTGGATCCGAAGGTGCAAGTTCTCTGCTGTCAACTCTGCCCGTGTGGAGGAGTGAGGCCTAGTGCAGCCTTGGAGGCCTTGGGAGGTGGAGAGTGCCAGTGGTTGTTTGGCGATTCTGCTGTCTCAAGGAAAGTAGTGGCATTTCCTTTTACTAGTTCTTTGTTGGGTTATTCCAGGGTTTCAAGAGGGCATATTTGTTTTGGTTTTATTTTTTGTCCCTTTTTTGCCCTTTCCCTTTGCCTTACCCTCTCCCTCTGGGTGTGTGTGGACCCCCTTAGCTGTGTACATAGTGTATTAATTGTATATATTTGTAATATATGTAAATATATATATATATAATTTGACATAATTTGGTCGGTCTTGGGTGCTGCAGTTTTTTTCCTTTGCCCTGGGAAGGGAAGNTAGTAACCATGACAGTGTTCGGTCAAGGGTTGGACTTAATGATCTTGGTTGATTCTATGATTCTGTATTCTTGGCTGGGTGCCAGGTCCAAACCATCACATCAGGTAAGTTTGTTGCAGCTTCTCCACCCTTTTCAGAGAAATTATACTGAGAAAAGAGGGCAAAAGTTACAGGGCATACAAAAGCCAAGAGGATGCTATCGGGGGTACAGCTGTGAACCCCCTAAGGTGAGACCATGAAAAGATCCACTTTGCA
>VYXB01004457.1:270933-405010 GCA_013397135.1 Pachyramphus minor
TGCAGATTACATACAAAGTAAGATTTTTTCTAACAACATTGTTAATAAATTGAATAAACATAACACTCTTATAATATGAAAAGGCATTCTCTGAGGTAGGAAGTTATTTGTTGTCCAGTAGTCCAGCTGTATATAAAAGCTGTCTTTTCTTCAGTTCTCTTTCTCTTCAGATGTTCTTTTCCACCACATATAAACCTCTTGTGGAGTATTCCCAACAGGATGCCAAGTTCTAACAAAACAAATGGCAGGCAGTTTGTAGCAGCTCTTGGTGGCAGGAGAGGCACCAAGGTGCCACCCAGTATGACTGGTCTTACCTGTAGACTCCAGAAAGCTACTTCTGATTATTATCACAATACCAACACTGAAAAACTGGACTACTTGTTAGGGTTTGTACACAGTCAGCTAAGAAGGGGCAAAGAAAGACTTAGGCACATTATATGAGAAATGCAATCACCACTTACAGGTTAGCCAAGTATTGCGTGTTTAGAATTGGGAAATACATGTTTGACAATATTGCATAGCTATAGATACGTATTTTAGTTCTTCAACAGTTCTACAAAATTCTATATAATGGTTGCAAAAATATAGTAGTAATTGATTTGAATCTATTAAAAAAAAACACAGCTAAGGCTGCAGGTGGGAGTTCGCAAGTAAGATGCTGAACAGTGTGTGGCCTTGTATTGACTACTGGAGGATCAATCTCATATGTGACAGACTGCCAAGCCTAAGTAAAAAGCATTGATTACTGTCCTCCAAGTGCTCTGTGAGCCAGTTTCCTACCCATCTCGCAGACCACCCATGCAGTCTGTTTCTTGCCAGTTTGTCCAGGAAGAAACTGAGGGAATCAAGTGGTATAATGGGCTGACCTCCCTCTTCTTTCATCAAAAAGTAATGCCAGAGTCCCTGGCAATCATGCTGTGCATGGAGCATGAACGAAGAAGGGCTGTGTGGGGATTTCCTTTGGGGCAGTGGGTGCAACTAGTAACAAATACAGTAATGTTCATGCAATTTACATATGATTCTTCATGTCATACTGCTTCTGTGTTCGTATTTGTAACATCTAAGCCATAGAGTTTTGTTTGCACAAAGATTCACAGAAATAATTTTAATCATGCAAATAAGTAGTGTTTCACAAACTTTTATTCTGAATTTGAGCTTAAATGAATTATTAAATTGGCATCGTGTTAAGGGACAGAAAAAATCCAGAGGCTTATGTGATTAATTGCCTTGAAAAATAGTATTCATATTTTCAATATCCAAAATCAACAAGGAAAAAGTTAAAATCATATGCACAAAGTAAGTTAGAAAAATTAGCATGTTTGAGAAAATTAATGCAGTTTCGATATATTTAGTGATGTAAGAGGACAACTTAATTTTGTCTTCTGTGACCGATTTTTCGAAATACCTGGTGTACCATTACATGACATATTAAAAGAAAAAAAACACCAGTTCTATTTTTTCCTTTTCTTCAGCTGCAAAGGACCATAAGTAGTATTCTCTTTATTAATATGTTTATGATACAAACTAGTGAGCTCTTAGTCTTTTACTTAAGAAGCTAATTTTACAGTCATGGAGAATTACCAGAGTTTATCTGACCTTCATTGTAAAAGAAATGGTAAGAATATATACCTTAGATTTCCCAAATGATACAGATTTAGTTTTTTGAGTTCTAGAGACTATCTATCTCTAAACAGTAAGAAATATAATTACTTTAAATTACATGTTTATGAGCATTGGGTTACTGATGAAGTCGCAATCAGGAATCTGACAGATGACGAATTAATTTTTCAGAAACAGGATTTCTTCCTTCTTCTAGTTACAAACATATGTGTATGGAAGAAGCAGATCTGAATATGCCAGATGAATAAATTAAAAAGCCTAGGATGAAACAAAACAGCTGGAAATGTAACTGGTGATAACTAAAGGTTAATTAACTTCGATGAGCAATTTTCCACCTTGTGTTCTATTAACCATATAAAAAGAGGAACTGGAAAAATTGCATGGTGCTCATTTTTGTTCTGAAATTTGATATGAACTGCTGTTCTACCTACATGGTAATTGGAAAATGACTGTACTGGCTGCTAGGGGTATAAATATTAATGTGACTGATTTGCAAAAATCCTTTAATTTCTCCTTAAGAATTGACCTGGGTTTGTACATTCATTGTCTTACCAGATATGTGAGTCTTTCTTACTTTACCAGATATTTAAAATGAAGAGTCTACTTTTACTTCTAAGAACATTTTTGAATGCTAAAGCTCTTTCCCTGATACTCTTTGTCAGTTTTGGCTAGTCTGGTGCCGCCTGCTGCAGCACTTTCCAATCAGCAGTTTCAGATTATACCCACAATTCCTGCAGCTTTTGATTATTGCTTAGAACATCATATGCAGAGAATAATGATTTTTTTTTCTGTAACAAGCCATTTAAACAGTACGAAAGGGATACTAGGTGCCCTGCTTAAAACTTTTCACCTTATTGGTCACATCCTTATTCATTACACAAATGGCTTTTTATATGTATTTTTTTTCCTTCTGTGTTTAGAATCTTTTGGTCATGTATAATCCTTCAGTTTCATGTAAGAAACTGGGTTCTGAGTCCTGTTTTGTTTAAAAACAAGGTTTTTTAAAGAGAATGAAGACTATGCAAGTTTGGGGTGAAACATGTCCTCATATTACATCCAAAATTCAGGAGATTGACATAAGGAATGAATGTCATCTTTCCTGAGTCCCAAAGGTAGCTATTGTACTATTAGTGCAAATAAATAGGTTTACTTCCTTTCTTGAGCTTTTCTTCTTTTAGGTGATTCTGAAAGTGCCTGTTGATAAGAATGACTAGCTGTGATTATCCACATAAGTGTGAAAGTTGAGCAAAATAAATCACAAAAATAGAAGACGTGACGATTCACCTTCTGTCCATACCTGGTTTTCTCCATCAGCTATCAGTGGAGTCACCAAAAGGGTGGCTGGTTCACTGGAACAGGTTACCAGGGAAGTGGTCATGGCACTGAGCCTGTCAGAGCACAAGGAGTGTCTGGATGACACTCTCACTAATACGACTTAGTTTCAGGTAGTCCTGCAAGGAGCAGAGAGTTGGACTTGATGATCCTTGTGGGTCCCTTCGAGCTGGAGATATTTTATAATTCAAGGCTTCTATGAATCTACATGACTAGCTTAGGTTTAGACAGTAAACTTTTAGAAATCTGAAAGTAAATCAGGTGAATCCCACCATACAGTTTATAGGCAAACAGGGATAGCTTTCCATTTTGAGAAGAACAGTCAGCAAAGGCATGAGGCTGAGGTATTGCCTTCCAGTCTTGAGTTGGATCCTTACTTTTTGCTTTAATGAAATACTGAAGTTTTACTTGTTACTGAAGAAGAGCCTTAATATTTTACAAATCAGGATATTACTAAGCATTGTCTCGCCTATGGGAAAGTAGAAATTCCATTTGTTGAGAAGCTTATCATTTGCAGAATGATTGCCTTTCCTTTGTACAAGTAGTTTCCCTGTAACTCATGTCACAGATATTTAAATTTTCTTTCTGTATTCTTTTTAAAGGAAACTGCTCTTAAGAAGCAACATCTAATGATTTCCTTAATCTAAAATGTCATTTTTATTTCCCTATAGCAACTGAGTGTACTTTGGGATCAGGGATAAAAAAGGGAAAATATTGACCTAGGAATTCATAATACTTATATGATCAAAGACACCTTCATCTACAAGACAAGTCAAAGGATCAATATAATCCTCATTATTTGCCACAACAAAGGCTTTAAAAAATAATGAAGTAGAGTTATCTTTTTTAAAGAAAAAAACAAAAAAACCCAACCCTATAATTGTCAGAGGTGGGTATTCTCTTGCTTACAAATGAGACTTGTGGAGAACAACAAGGTTATTTTAAATCTTGAATTTCTGATTAAATTTTAATTTTATTACAGTTAAAGATGAAAAATTGCCCGTAGCGATCAAAATATAATTTCTGCAGCAATGTCAATGCAGCAAGTGCTTTTGCTCTAATGCAAGTAATACTTGTTTCAAGATGTGGAAAACCAGCATATAAACTATTAATAAATATTGCTGTGGTAGGTAGACATGTGCCAAACCCAGCCATAATGATAATAACAACCTCTAGCTGTATTCCTGAGAAACATAGCTATTTAAAAGATTGTTTGACAGAAAGTGTGTGGATCAAGACCTGTCACTGCCATGACAGAAAATATATGTGATACATTTTATATAATTCTTCATCAAAAAAACACAGAAACCTTGATACCCCAAATAGCTCAAGCCCTGAAAACTTTGTAGTTTTCTGAGATGCTTATATTTTGAAAACTGGTTAGGAACTACCTGATTATGTTAGAACAGTTTTGAAGATAATTAAACGCTCTGTAGTTTAGGCATTAAAATAACAAACAAAGGATTTTTTCTTTCCTTTAGCTTCACCTCTTTGCTGATAGGAAGCAGTGTGATCTGAGGGATAAAAAGCAAATGCAAAGGAACACTAAAATTAGCTAGCAGTTTTATAGTCTGGGAAAAAAATGTCAAAAAATATTTCTTTGGTGATCTAAGGTGTCTCAGAGTAAGAGAAAGGAAGAATCTGTGTTTCTGCCAGAGATGTTGTCCTAATGTGTAAATTTTGCTATAGGTTTTATTGATATGGATTTGTATGTACAAGTGAGGTGCTGTTGTCTTTAATGCCTGATCCTGAGGTGAAAATGCCAATCAGTGCCTTGCTCAGGTGATTGATGTGCATGCCAGTGTGGGATTTTCTGTGAAAAGCCATAGGTATTGCTAGGAAATTCTTCTTTGGCTTCAGACTTTGAGGAACAAGGATCCTCTCTATGTACCTTGGTTTTCAAGATCTTGTGACAGCCATCATTGGGGCAGCATAGCCACAAATTAATAAATTAATTGATTAATGAAAATAAAAATTCCAGAAGCCCAGCAAAGCTACAACTTGTAAGATGTATTGGTCGTATCTTTTAAAAAGTTGCAACTGTAGAAAACATTCTGGTGCAGCATATCAGAGCATGGTGGGATCCAGGGCTCACTGGGACTGGGCAGTGGCAGGGATCCCAGGGTGGCAGCCAGGGCCTGTCCCATGGCACCATCCAGGGTACCGTGCTCCTCAGTGGGGAAGGGATGGGACATTGACCTGGTGGGACCAATGTCCAGGCAGTCTCCTGACTGATGGCACCGAAGCTGTGGGTGGGTGGAAGGTGACCCTGGAGGTCCTGGCAAGGCCTGTTGGTACCCTCAGGTTCCCTGAAACCTTAGTGTAACCCCAGCATAAAGTAAGCAATTGACCACAAAGAGCAGCAATTTTGGGTGGTGTTTGGTAAGGTTTTTTTAAGATCATGAGATTTTTTAACAATATGTTGTTGAAAGTGTAGCATCTATTGGTTAGTCTGTAGGCAAAGACAGACAGAAGGAGTGCTGGTGATGGGGGTCTTCATTAATTAAGCCCATTACTTTCAACACTGGAAAAATAGCACTGTCAGTGGGGTGAAGGAAAATGCCTGGCATCTAATTGTCCTGGTGTGTCTGGTGCAGGAATGGAGACTTGAAAACTGTGACTCGGTGGTGTGGTTGGCTCTGTTAGCAAAGCCCAGGGAACAGAAGAGCCCTTAGGTAGCAGGAGGAAAACCATGCTTTTTACTGCTTCATGCAGTGTTGGTTTTTTTCATGACTTTAATGATTTTAAATCCCATGAAATGTGTTTCAGTAAGAACTTCCAAGTATTGAGGTGTTCAGAGGTATTTTGCAACATGAAAATATCTGAAAAAGATTATATGTTTTGGGGGATAAAAATTATGTAAAATAATAAGCTATTTTATGAACAGTCCCACTGTTGTTATTGTGACTTCTGTTGTTAAGGTAGAATACTTCTTATACAAGCAGCAAATACATCACGTATGTTTATGAATATATCCATGATGAGTGACATGTTCAAAACCCACTTCTGATTCAAAAGAAAATCAACATCACACAAGGTACTGAACATTGTGTTTTCCTGCTTTTAAAGTTGTCTGACATGCAGCAGTATAGGTATGTATACACAGTGATATACACACAAGAATACATATAATTACTTGTATTCAGAATCAGTTAACTCTGCTTTGTCCATATGGCTGAGCCTGTAAATGCAGGACATCTTGTAGAAAGCATGCAATTGGTATTTAACTGATTTCTTAGCTGCATGCTGTTCTGTTTGACTGGCTGCATGTTCTGCCATCTCTTGACTCTCTCCTTTTCATGCAAACACTGGGAACACAAGGGCAAGAAATTGTGTGTTTGAAATACATAGATTTGTATTCTCTATTACTCTGTGTGGTATTTGTGCTTCTGCCTGAATGGGATGCTCAGTTTGAGAAACAGGTGGAGAGTAAATGGGATCGAAGAGACTTAGGAGTGTTTAATATATATCTACAGCTATTTGCTTGGCAAAGATGGTGACGTTCAATTGCATGCTAATTCTTTTTGCAAAGCCAATAAAAAAGCAGGGTTTTTCTTACAGAAACTGACTTAGAAATCTAAGTGTAGGCTGCTGTGGGTTTTTCTTCCTTTTTTTTTTTTAAGTGATATCACATAAAACCTATGTGACCTTATTCTTCTCCATAGTTAAATACAAAAGTAGCGAATTTTAAGGATAAGAGGTGAAGGATTACTCAGGATGGTGCCAGTACAGATACTTCCATTCGAGAGTATGATTTGATGAAGAATAGAGTAAAGCAGAGGAAGATGAGCAGTGGTGAGTAGTATTTTCTGTGCTAACAAAAAGGAGACTTTCCTTGGTGAAGTAAAAAATGTCCTTACAGAAGAGATCAGCTTTTGAAAAATATGTGCTCTCTGTAACTAAGATTGATTGGAACACAGTTTGCTTTTGACTGTAAAGGATTTAGAGAAAAGAGAGAAAATTTAGAATCAATAGATTTAGAGAAAATTTAAAGAAATAATTACAAACTGGGCATATTTCAATCTCAAAGGAAAATTCTGACTTCTGTGAAACTGACTGTAAAACTTCTCTTGACTATGATGGAAACAAAGATTTTTCAATTCTGTTTGAGAAAAGAATGTCATTTGCTTTCAGAAAGATTAGAGAGAACAAAGGAAAGCACAATTAAGAGACCACATTTGTATCTTCTGCAATGACAAACAGGACAGGACAAATTAATCTTTGACTGGAGTTAGGAAATGTGATTAGACATAATGTTGTTGAGATTCTGCTGCTTTGCTAAGGACAAGTTTTAGTAAACCCCTGGGGCAACAATAAAAATTACAATTTGAAGCTCTTGCTGCCAGGGATTGAGGGTGTTCTTGCACAGATATGGTATGCATAAATGATAAGCCATAATGTTTCAGAAGTGACAGTAGGAAATTATTTTAATTTACTTTTTTCTCAATTAACTTATATTTTGACATTCTACTTAATCAAACTGAGTTTAATTTAACTTCTTTCTACTGTCAACTGGCCTGCTTTTTTTTCTGTCCTGTTCCCCCACAAAAGCAGATGGCTTAATGCACAGAAGCTCATGGCCAGCAAATCTGAATTAGCTTTGTCTGATTAAATATTTTCAGAGAAGAGTACCTGACTTGTCAGTTGCTGCTTAGTATATCAAAGCCAAAGAAATTATATGCTTTCTGAATAAGAAATTCGTAATAACTTTGCATATGGTCTCATATAAATGTATACTCTGTACCCAGCAACTGTGATGTCAATAACTCGATTCCATTAAGAAAGATGAGAGATGATCAGGGTTGGAACAAATGAGGCAATTATGGTCTAAAATGCATTGTCTAGCAAATAGCCATGTGCTTGCCTCTGAGTTCTTCAAGACAAGGATTGTCTTTTTGTTCCTGTGCAGTGTCTAGCAAAAAGGGAATCTGTGCCACAACTTAATGTCAAAACACTACTGCCATGAAAATAATAATAAACTGTACCAAGGAGAATTATTTGTGTTTTAGAAAACACTATCAGTTAATTGTTCATCTAAATCTATTTAAAATTTCTGTTTAAATGTTCTATTCTCTCTTTTTTCCCTAATAATGTCAAAGTAACTTTGCAAAGACTGCTTGTGAAATTAGCTTGTGACTGGTCATTGAGAATAAGAGTATTTCTTTTAATATGCCCAAAGTGCAAGCCGTTATTTGATGCTGGAAGCTGGGCAATTTGTTTGATTTAATGTGGAGATTCATTGCCACCTCCTTAACAAGGCTGAGGCTGGTACTATCCAAAAAATGTCAATATTTTAATAATTGACTGTATTACTCTTGGGTTCATTGTGCTTGGTTTTTGTTGTTTTGTTTGGGGCTTTTTTCCATTTAATGGTACTAAATATTTGATGTTCTGCTAGAATATAACACTTAGAAAATATAATGACTGCTAAATTAGCTTTTTCAGCTTTTTGGTCAGTAGACACTTCTCAGCCTGCCTGGCTGAAACCACTGTCAGCTAATTGAAGATTTTCTCACTCCATTTAGCTGTTAAAACCTGGCATATGGACATATGGGGTTTCCTGTTCAAACAGATTCTCAGAGGAAGCTAGCAGTGAAAATAATATTGAAACAAAAAGAAAATCTGGTTCAAATAAGGTGAAGACAATTTAATGCTCATATTGGGAATACTGGAACTGTACTCTGCTTGTCAGAAGAAGAGGGCTTGATGGAATGAGCTGCCCACATTACCTGGCAATCTGCCAGGGAAGAGCACTTCTGGGAGGCAAAGAACAGCATAGCCACATAAGGATAGCTGATTAACTCTTGCATAACCATATCTCTGTAGCTGCCAAATTACTTTTTGGTAGTGTACTGCTTCTCAATAGGTGTGGAAATATTCCTTGGGTGGTGTGGTACTTATAATAACCTGGAGTTCCTTTGTGAGTGTTTTTTGAATTTTATCTTCTCTTTTTTTCAGTTAGCTTTTTGGTTGGTTGGGTGGGTGGGTTTTTCCTTCTACTTTGAGAGGTTAGGGAAATTAAAATAACAAGGCCATCTCTAGAATGATCGCATATGTCAACTACTTTGTTTCTGATCAAAGGACATCCTTGTATATCCAGCTTCTTAGCTGCCTGGTATTGACTCAGATGAGGCTTCTTCTGAAAAGGAATACCTGCCATACATTAGCAGAGTTTTCCTATAAACTAATTTACCAAAGAACTCTATTTGTCTGGGGACATTGTTGGTACATTGCATCCGTAGGACTGCAAGACCTGCATTTGAGTTCTGCTTTTGCTGCCTCTTACAGTAACTTTGTTGTGTTGCAGAGAGATTGTGTCTCATTATTTTTTACTGGTAACAGCATTAAGTTTCTCATTAATTTGAAATTCGTTTAGTTCTGGGATGATGTTTTCAGTTTGTCAGATCTGGAAATGTATCATTATTTAGGTGGAGAATTACATGAGAACATCAATGACTTTAATTTTTGTTTGTTTCAGTGCTGCAGTTAATTAAAAAATTAAAATAATAAAAAAAGAGGTGGGGGAGAATTGTAAGGATTATTTCAGAGACAGCTGAAACCTGACTTGATTGGTCTTATTCTCATATTTTCTCTACTCTCTTTATGTGCCTAAGTCAGGGATGACGGAACTGTGCTTTGAGTAGACTCAGGCTGAAGAAAAGGAGGTTGCATAACATTAGTGAGCCTATTATTGGACTGAATTTCATTAGCTCGTATTGTGAATCCTGAATAGAACTGAATATATTTTCATGTTTTCATTATCCTATAGAGAAGATATGTATCTTGGTGAAATACTCACTGTTAGTTTACTTCAGATATAAGACTTTAAAACAAATCGTTATAAAGATACTGAAATACTATTGGTGACACAAACATGTCCCATCCTTCAACTTCCCACCCAAGAACAAGATTTATTATGCCAGGTTTTGTTTTTTTCTTAATGAAATCTCACTTCCATTTAAAACGTGTTTAATGAATTATTTCCTGCTAGTTCAAAGTACAGAGATCCTGAGTGTACCATCTGCTACAATATCTGTATATGAAAATGACACTCACTAATTACACTGCGCCAGTGGGGTGGGTGATGACATCAGAACTGAATAAGGATTTAATAAATTTAGAAAACTGTACACTTTTACAATAAGAACAGCTTCAGTATAAGAAACTAGAAACTGGTATGAATAATAACAAAATGTGTTTTCCGCCATAAAGGGCTGGGGTTTTTGGTATTGTCTAAAAGGGATCTATTCAGCAAGCTTGATAATACAGTCCCCACAGAAGACTGACAGATGTCTCCTGGGCTCTATAGAGGTTTGTCATGAACAATTTAGGAAGGAATATTCATAATGTTTTTGTTCCCTTCTGGCATATTTTGTTACACTGTCCACATAAATCCCAAAATGGAGTTAATCATCTGAATGGGGTTTAATTATCTAAAAGTTAATTAAGATCTCTTTAGTCATGCATGTACTGTATGTTTTCACTGGACTTAATTTACTGACAAAAATAGGCCTATTAAGATAATTTTTACATTCTGTAAAGAAAACAGTTATAACCAACATTTTTGTGATGCAAAAGACTCATGAAATTATCCTGCACTGTGTAAATTCGCAGCTTAAACTCAGGTAACTGTTTTGCTTGGAGAGAAGGAGAAGCATATGGTGCATATCTGGCAGCAGATGTGTCAGTGACATGGAGGTTTTACCAATAAAAATGTAGACAATTAGGACAGTAGGGAATGGATAAAATCTGATAGGAAATGGCTTTGAGGATTAAGTGATGCCCAATATTTGAACTAATAACCTTAAATACACAACAAGAAGACAATTACACTGCTAGAAGTCTTCAGTTTAGAGAAAGATGACCAAGGAATTGTGTCAGCAATGTTAGTGTGGGAGGGAGGACTTGTTCCAGATGTTGGGCTTAGTGTTCCCTTCCTCTGTGTCAGCAGTACAGCTCAAGAGTCTATTGTGCCAAAACAAGGTTGCATGGTTAAAATTTCATTTCCCAACTTTAAAAATGTCCCTCTTTGCTATATTCCTGCCTTTTCAAATAGGAATTCACACATGCAGGAGGAGTGCATGGGTGCCTGGTTTTCTGTTACTTTATCCTGTGGAGGTGTACTGATACTCTATTGAGTCATCCTCACGGTTCAAACTTTGATACTGCCAACATTTGCAGCACAGACCTTCATATCTAGTATTTAATGGAGTAAATGATACAGACACTATTCTGCTACCTCTTTTTGAACAGATTTCAACAACATGGGATGCTTATTAATATCTAAATCAGTTGTTCCACTGATAGGGAAACCTCATATCAGCTATAAGTCCTGTAATTTGGAGTTTTCTGGTTCTTACAAATCTTTCCACCTTGAACTTCTCTCCTTTTTATTTTTTTCTTTCTTTCATCTTTCCATTCTGGGCATATAAGCCCTTTTCTTCTTTGGCGGTTTGCCCCACTCTGCCATCTTCACCCAGTTGCTTTTATTCTGGTCCTGTAATTCTCCTTGCTTTGCTTATCACTCCATGCTCAAACCCAGCTTTTTTGAGCTCATCAATAAAGATGGTTATAAGGATACAGGAGAGAGTGTCCTGACTTCTGTACAATGACAAATGCCTATGCCAGGGGCCAGACAATTCACTAACCCCAAATTTCAAGTCTATGTCTCAAAGTGCGGCTAGAGATTCTTAAGCAAGAGCTCTCGAGGACTCTAAGATTTTTCATGATCTTAGTTTGAAGAAAAGTTGAACTGTTTTGATTAAAACTTCCCAACCAAAAAATTCAGCCAGAGAAAGGCATCCTGTGCAGCAGCTCTCAGCAGCTGGCACCTGGCAAACAGGGAAGTCTGTGTCATACAGGTAGCATCACATGATATCGGTTCTAGCTGCCAGCTTCATTTCTCTTGCCTATGGCAAAAAGTACTGTTTCTGCCACTCCAGCAGGTGCAGCCAAGTGGAGTGAACTTCTGTAGGGTAAAGGATATGCATGGCAGAGCTCCTCCGGCCCTTGCTACTCGTATTGAAACGTCTCAGAGCAGGGTTAGTCGTAAAACGCTTAACTCCAAGTAATGCTGGAGAGTCCGCAGCCCTCTATGAGCAAAAATAATTTTGTGGGTCATTTTGTTTTACAAAAAACTAATACAAAAAGAAGCCTTTCTAGGCAACTGTTCTAGACAACTTTGAAATTTAATCTGATTTAACCTGAGTTCTCAGAGCTATTAATTCAAGCCAAACTATGCCACATAATTACGTTGGCTATTCCCTGTGGTGCAACATTGTCTGCAAAAGATACTGATCACGTGAGTGTAGCAGTTTGAAGCAATTATGACCTATATTGAAAATTGTTGAAGCTTAACTAATTATATAGTGAAAATTCAAAAGGAGAAAGCTCCTCCCCCATCTCTGTATTCTCTTCCTGCCTAATGAAATGAGGGTGCTTGAATCAATGGGAGTTTTGCTACTGATTTCTGTAAATCCAGAGAACATACCACGAGTATTTACTGCCTTCTTGCAGTTTTAATTTGTCTGATAAATTATATTTTGCAATAATTCTTGGATAAGGCAATGAAAACTTCTGCTTCCATTTCCTCTCCAAGTCCCATGGGAAGTTTTTCTGCATAAATAGTATAGACCTCAGCATTTGTGGGGTTGATGTTGATGCTTTTTCTGAATTTCAAAGTGGGTTGCAAAGTTAAGGATGGCTTTTTTCTTCTTCTGATTCCAGATAGGGTGAAAGTCAGGTATCATTTCCATTCACTGTCTTAGAGTCTATCGTTGCACATTTTTCTCCTTTATACTTGTGTACATGATATAAAAATGATTTAGAAATGATGGGGTGGGCAAAAATAATTGCACTGGAGATTTTTTTTGCAAATAAAACTGCGATAATTTTCTTTGAATTCTTCTCGTTTATCATGGGCAGTGACTACACAGTACATTTATTTGAGATAAATTGAAGATTTTTTTTCACATACATGCTTGAAAAATAAATTATTATTTTAATTTGCCTGGTCACAACTCCTTTGCACTCAACTGTTAGTACAGATATGAATGTTTAAATCTTTGGAGCAGTGGAGTGGTAAAATCTTTTTACCACTTGAATCTGTATTGAAACATTAGGGAAAATAGTTGTGTTGTTGTATTGTAAAAGTTTCAATATAAAATAGCTTAAAAATATTTTATAATTTTATTATTGATATAGAAGCAGATTTATAAGTAAACTTAACTATGAGTAAGTTTAGAAAAAAATCTTTTTGTAAATATTTTTAATGGGGACAAAAGAAGGAAATTCAGAGAAATAAAGTTCATTTTTACCTGACTAAAATCTGATTTTCCTTTCCTTAAAGATTTTAATCACTTAACATAGAGTGGTGTGTGCTGATAGAAGCTGTTATTGTCTTGTGAAAGAAAACAAAGCCACGTTCCCTACAGATACGTAAAGGCATTCATCATCTCCAAACCTGTCAGTACCTGACTGGTTCAAAATGTATTTTGTTTGATCTGTGCTGTCCCAGAAGGATTTTCAGTGCCATGAGCCCCACTGAGTGATGCTGGTTCATGCACAGACATCTGATTACATTGATGGGTTTTTCCTCCATTTAGTTTTTGTCTAATCCACTCATATTGCCCTAAATGAAGGTTTTATATCTGGTATATCTATAGCTGCTATATTACACACTGCAAAGGTGTGCTGCAGCACTAAAGGTTTCTAATCCAGTCCCTAGCATCTTGGCTAATTTGCAATACAAACCTGGCATGCAATAATAAACTTTAGCTACAGCAGATTTACAACTGGTTTAATAAAATTAATTTAGGTTAAGAGATACCGTTTCAGAGCTTCCGGTTTTTAAAAACTTTATACAAGCTACTCTGCTACAATGTTTTCTGCTCACTGCCAGGCTTCACACAGGCACAGGAATGAGCAGCGGGGTGTCAAGCTCCTCCCGAGAGCCAGCACCCCACTGGCACACAGGCAGAGGTGATGGAGGTGGGAGCAGGGGCTTAGCTGTCTTCTGACTCCACTCCTTTGAAACTGGGAGCTACCTCCTCTTCACCCCAGCCTTGGGAAGGGACTTGACAGGTCTCCATGCTGGGTGGCTTAGTGGAGAGGCAGCTCATTCCTGCTCCTCCAGGGAGGAGCTAGGGTTGCCATGTCATGGGACATCCAGGAAAAAAGCTCATGTTTTAAAAGTTATACCTAGCTATATGTTAGCTTGGGAAATATCCCTAGTGGTTCAAAGTGCTTGGTGCTTTGCAGTACCAGAGCAGTCCTGGTGTGCTTATTTAGCACATTATCAGTGGTGGATTGCCTGTTCATCTCGTTACATAAATGTTCCCTTGCATGCAGAGCCCATCAGGGTCAAACGAGGTCATATTAGCAGTTGGATGTGAGTAGATGTGACCAGAACTCATATGACATTTGTTGCTGGGCCCCAGCCCCTTCTCTACCCATTCCAACATGTGGCAAAACAGATGACGCTTGCAGAAGGAAAATCCATTGCAGCAATGGAAACATGCAGCCTCTCTGTGGTGTTACCCGGACACGCCACAGCTGTTGTCCATGAAGAAACCTGTGGGGCGTAATGTGGAGGGTCACAATTTCTTGCCTCTAGGAATTTTGTTTTTATAATAAAGAACATACAAAGAGGGATAGTGGTGGTCTTTCCACAGCACATGGACCTCGTACACCACAGACAAATACAAGTTGGTAAAGGCTGGTGTCAAAGATATGGCAATTCACAGGCCTAATTTTGTTGTAAATTTAAATCAACCTGGAGAATGCACCACTAAAAGACATTGTTTAAACTTATTAGCACTTTTCTATCTCCTTTCTTGTGACTAAAGTACTTTTCATATCAGAAAAGCTCTCAAGAGTGTTAGATTCAACTTCTTTAAATGCTAATAAGGCCAATGCATGCTTGCTTGGTTCTGGTACCTCTCAGATCAGTTTCTGCATTACGGTGGGAATAGATTATCACTGCTACAGTGACCTTAATTCTTCTAGCTTAGTGGTGGATTATTATGTTGTGTATTAAAAAAAAATTACCTCCTCCTTACTCCAGTAAGAGATCTGACTCTGGAATCATTAGATAATACTGTGTACAGACCAACATCCCACCTTACCATAAGCCAACACTCTCTTGGAAGAAGATCTACCCTGCAATAGAACTTCCCACCACCTGTCTTCCCAGCCTTGGATGATGTGGATCTTTTGTCGTAGGATGTGATGATATGCCTGATCTGGAGTGCCAAATCAAGATTGCAGGAATGTAATGAAACAAGAACTAAGCAGCAAAATTAATTCCCACAGATAATGGATAAAACCCCCTCCAAGATCTCCAATGAAAATTATGGAAATGTACATCACAAAAGCCACAGTTTGATCTCTTACACTTAAGAGATGGATAAAAAATGCCTTGAGAAATTAGCCTGGGAATTAAAATTCACAACTTTAGTGGATACTAAAAAACATGGACTCAGCAGAAAAAATGGTTGTTGGTGTTTCCTCTACTTGGTATTCTCTATTAAGAGCTCACTGATCTGTAGGCAGTAATTAATGAGTTCTGGTCCCACAGAGACTATAGTATTATCATTATGTTCCTGCTAGTATTCTCTTCGGCTCCCTTGGCACCAACTGTCCTTTTCCTTGAAAAGTACTAATTCATTTACATTTAAGTCAGTGCAGTGATTCACGATCTTGGTTTAGCTTGGAGATTTAGAAATGAAAGAGGGCCTATGTGCTTGAGAGCTCTTAATTTTTTTTCAGCTTTATCAGTCAGAGCTGCCTTTATAAACACTTCTTATATCCTTGGAGCATTGCAAGCTACAATGCTGCATTACAAATACAAAGCATTACTGGATTTAAAAAATGGTGTATGCAAACTGAAATTAGTGAGAACACACTTTTACTCTGAGTCTTGTTTCAGTAGCTTTATTTTTACTTAAACACTAGAAAGTAGCTTGTATGTAGACCTGATACAGCAGCTAGGAGGTTGCAAAGCAGGGACCATCAAGTCCAGCTTTTGATGAATTAACCTTAATTATTCAAATTCATGAGTGGCTTAACAAAAACCAATCATTGCTTTCTCTCTTCCTTCTCATGCCCTTCCTAAGCTTTGCTGGTTCCATTGTTTATTGGCATTTGTTACAGTCAACATCTGCCTGTGACTGGTACAGATAAGCTGGGCTGCTGGATCACAGGCAGAGGGTGAAGAACAGCCTGTTATTGTCCCTTCACTAGAAATTAAGTATTGTTATGCAAAAGAACAAAAACTGTTCAGCAGCTGTATTGGTCAGTGATCTATATGATCTAAATAATCTATTTATAATTGAAAGAAGATTACAGTGAAATGATAATTCCTGATTAAGATCATCTGTATTTATAATTCTAAACCTTGTGTGAAGTTTATCTAGCCCTTAGCAGTAAAACAATGTAGTGTTAATGTCAAAATTATTGAAACTGAAAAACAAGGCGGCAAACCAGCTAAAATCCTATACTATATTCATTGAGCCTTTCCCTGAACCGCAGAAACAGTGTTTAGATGTATCAGATGATTTTCATGTTTTCTCCATTAAAGTTCTAAGGAATATAACATATTCTGAGGTTATTTTCTCAATTTTTGCTTTGTGGGATAAAAATCAACGTTAATTTGCATAGTGCTGAGTTAAAGCCTGGAGATAAAAATCCTGCTGTGGTTCATTAAGGGATTACTTCAGTTAGTACAAGAGTGACAGTAAAGATGAAAGGTGCAGTCCATAACTCGGCCTTTATTGGTCTTATGGCAACATTTGTACCAGTGAGTGAAATGGGACAAGACTCATTGTCTGGAGGGCAAATAGTGCAACTCAGCTGACGTTCCTGCAATTAAACTCTCTAGCCCCCTTTCCAAAACTGCATACCTTCATCCACAGTGTTTATCGGGCACTATTCCCCTGCTGTCTTCACTTGGTGTGACATGTGAAAGTGGTAGCTGGCTTAGGCCAAAATCATGCCCCTTGGCTAGCTGGTGATGTGCATGCTGATGCAGTGCACTGTGTAATTACTGTAGGAATAGGTAACCAGATTTTCAAAGTCATTTTAATCAGAAGGTTAAAATGTAAGCTTCCTGCATAGAAGAGGGAGAAGAAAAAAAACAATAAATGTAAACATCTTAGATGATTTTCTTCATGGGGAAAATGTTGTCATGTTAATGCATTCATATATTCTAATAATAAATGCCAACATTTTAATTTATTATCAGATGCGGCAAAGTAGATGTCAGTGTAGTGAATAGCTAAATACTACTAAATATTTTTCATTCAAACATTGTTTAATTTTTGATGATTCTTTGAGCTGGAAGTTAGAGAGCTGGTAATGTCACCGTGTTGCAAAAATCCACTTAAATGGGCCTTTTTTCATTCTTCCTTCCTTCTTCTTCTTCTTCACATAAGCATCAAAAAAAGCAAGTCATACCACATAAATGGATAGTCTAAAAAAGTTGAATTAATGACCAGATTAAGCTCACACAACAAATAATTATTAAATTATTAAAACTGGCCTAGATAATTTGGCATCTTTATTTGTTGAGAACCTGACCTAACAGAAATTGTATCTCAGGTCCAGACAAACTAGGATGCAATTGCTGGAACTTCAAGCGTGTGACATGATCAGAATGTAACTGATATTGCCAATATTGTTTTACCTATTGTGTGCTGACTTCAGCACTCCAATATGGGACCTACTTAGGCATTGATGCTTACAGATTGTATCTCATTGATTTTCAAGCCTCGTGTTTTTCAGAAAAATGTTCTTAAAATGTGACATAATCTTTCTGGGTAAGCAATAAATAATCTGATTTCTTGGGTACTCTAAAGCAGAACTTGACAAAGAAAAATCGGTCACTGGCAGCAGATTGGACAATATGTCTAATACATCTCTGCTTTCTCTTTTTTCTCTGATTAAGTTGTATGTAGACCTCTTGAATATAGAGTTTTCCATATAAAAAGCTGCTATTAAGGCCATGAAGAGATTTTCAGGGATTAGCAAGTGCTGTCTGCGACTTTCTGCATTATTTAATACAGTCTCCCTATTTCAGTACATTGACTAGTTTCTTTTGTCTTTTTCCAGAGTTTCTCCATGAAAACATTCAGTACTCACAACTTGGTAAACACAGCCATTTTTTTCCCATGTGATGCTTATCCTATGGATTTTAACAGTAACACAATTTTACTGAGCTTGCAGATACACAGAATGTGTCTGAAGAGCAGTGCATTTGCTCAGTATTGGCAACTTTATTCGTAAGAGCCTTTTCAAAATGTAAATTAGAGACCAAGCCTACAGAATCAGAAATTTTAGAGCACATGCTAATTGCAGAAATCTGAGATGGTTGCTCTGAATGGTAGGTTGTCAGTCAGGCTCGCATTAATGTGAGCTCTGAGGATTTGTATCGCTAGCTTAAGGTAGCTCAAGAGGAAGCATGAATCTTTTCTCTCACAGGGATGACAGAGCTAACTCCCAACTCTATGCAATTGCCCCTGAAGCTCTTTTAATTATTGTGATCTTGTTAGCATAATTCAACAACTTTAAAAAATAATTCAATGCAGATCAGTTAGAAACTGAAATGGTGTTTCTCACACTGCTAAATTACAGCATTACACAGTGATCTAAACTACTAGAAAGCTACAGGGCAATCCAAACATTTTAAGGCTTTTTCAGATTACAGAATTTCTGAGTTAATAAATTCCCACAAAAACGAGTCGACAAGCCAAACCAAGAGCACCTAAAAATCCTGCAGTGAGTATTTGCTTTTTAGGAGTAGGGTTATTTATATTTATTAGTATAAATATAAATATATTTATATGGAGGTGTGCGTGGGAGGTTTACTGAGCAAGTAATAACTCTTCAGTTAAAGGAAGTTCATGTTTTAGATAGATTAAATATGTTCAGAGGATCGCATATGAAACAGTAATTTTTTGAGTTGACATGAACTGGCTATATGACCAGACAGAAGAGCAAAAGGGTTGGGAGATGTGGTGCTCTAGCCAATGTTTGCAACAGGCACAGAAGTGACTTAGTAGAGCTCATTGTTACCATGGCATTTCTATCCCACAGTGTGGTTAAAGAAACCGAGGCTGTCATGTCTTTAAAGTGACGGGACTGTCTGAAGGGCTGTTTGTCTTTCCTGCAGGTGGGAGCAGCAGGAGCCATGATGCTCCAGGACTGGCTCTTGCTGAGGCAGTTCTGCGTTCTCACAGGCAGCTTCACATGGCAAGCAAGGCTCACAGCCTTGCTTGCAAGTTTTCAAGTCTGACTTTTTGGTCTTGACTATGGCTTTGTTATCATGACAAGGAGGTTTCAGGAACTGCATGTTGTCATAAAGACAAACAGGCTATTCTTATCAGCTGATGGCAGAGCAGGGAGTTGTAGTGCAGCTGGTTTGGCTTTGCAAAGAAAGGGAGGTGTGAAAATTTCTGGGAAAATTACAATAGTGGGCAACAGCAGGGGAAATTCCAGACCTGACTCAGAGTAGGCTACAGACTGCCAAAATGCTCTCAGCATCCTTGCCATGGTCTTTGAAGAATTACAAAACTAGGAACAATATAAATCTCTCTGATTCAAATCATACAGGGAAAGGCTCAAGCAAGTTTGGGGATTCTGCTCTCCTGTTCTCTAGTATTATAATAAACCTTTCCACTAAATTTCCTTCTTAAGCTTGCCTCCTATAATGAAGACAAAGAACACAGTGATTGGTAGCACACCAGACATCATACGTCTGGAATGATGACTTAAACAAGCTCTGGGAAACAACAGTACAAAACATCTACTGACATAGGGAAGAAGGGGATGTTTCTCACATTCAGCAGATGTACAAAATAGTTTCACTAGTTTCACTGTATTGTGCCAGAAGCAAATGTACCAGGAATGCCTTCACAGAGTTAGGTTTTGTGATAGGAATTCTTTCCTTCCCCAGCTCAGTGACTTTCTTTGTGTAAGGCCACAGAGTAAAATCTTCCAAAACTAATTTGGCTAAACTGTAAGCCATATGAATTGTGCCTTTATTGTGCCTAGCCCTGTTTGAAACTTCTGAGTACCAGCATGTGATTTTACTTCATCACAGCAGTAGTACATTGGTACATGTGAGATTTTGTGCCCCAGAGTGAGAGCTGGGGAAGGTACTAATGTGTGCGGAATTGTGCAATACAGGAGAGAGATAGATCTGGAGGAGACATCTGCCATGCAGAGGCAGTGAGAGCAAATGTAACAGCAGCAGAGAGTATCAGAGTGTCTTTAATGTTGTGAGTGTATTTATGTTTTTGCCTTGTGAGACTGTCACTGCCAGCTGAGCTGCACAGTGGGGATGAAAATAGCACATGTATGATGTTTGGTGCAGCTGTATTGAGGACATCATCTTTAAGTCAAACTCTGTCTTCTTGCATCTAGTAAGAGTGGTTATGCAATCACTGCAGAGATGACAAGAGTCACAAGACAGTAAATGCTTCTGATGGGGATAAAAAGTGAATTGAGCTGGCAGATAGGAGCTCATAAGAAAAGTGGAATAGGAAATCATTTCAACATCATGATGATGTCAAAAAACATCTGTAGGAAAGAATAATGAGAAATTGGAAGAAACAGACAGCAAAATAGGAAGAAGGATGAGACCCAACGCAAATTAGCTGGGGGTACAAATTAAGCCTGGAGAGATGGCCCAATGTACATTAACAAAAAAAACATAGCAAAGGTGAAGCAGGGTGGAAGAAATTTGGTTTGGACTTGGCTTAGAAATTAGTAGGAAACTAGAAATAAGATATAACGTAGCTTGTATGTCACTCTGTTTATGTGAGTATCTGGGCAGTGAACTCTTCCACGACAGCCACTACCTTCTACACAGCAATAAATGCTATTACCTCTACATGTTTCCTATCTGTTGCCAACACAGAGCACACTGTGCATACCTTTGACCAAAAGCAGCAGCAGCTCTTGCAGATAGTTACCCTGATTCTCCGTTTCCAGGCATTCATTATCTAGTGAGGACAGTAAAATTGAAACTATAATGATCCGGCTTTTAATTTTCTTTGTAGTTTTGTTTCTATAGCTTCAGGGGTAGCTCATGCTATTCCAGGCATCACTGGTGCTTCAGCATGTCCAGCAAACTGATTCTATACCAGGGATGTGCAATAACTTCCTCCCAGAATCATTTATACTTGCTTCTCTGTCTGGAAATTTGTAGTAGTTGGGGAACTGAAGTGAACACCCATGTTCTCTTATGCAGCCTGTAAGTAACAAACACTATTCTGTTTTGCTGATCAAAATGCTCCCAAGGACATCTGGACAACCATGAGACTGATTTCTTCCCTGTGTGTGGAATTACTTCATGCAAATATTTAAGCAGTTCTTCATTTACCTGATCTTAAAACATATGTTTGTTGTAATTTTTAGCTGTACATTTTTATCCATGTTCTAACTATGCACTGAAATTCTGATCACTGTCACAATGGTGAGTTTGTATTCCAGTGTTGTCCGGTCTGTTACCCTTATCATATTTACACATCAATGGATAAGTCACACTAAAAGTACTTCTAATAGTTCGTTGATGGTCTACAGGCACATTGATCATTAGTCCATTACCTATCTGCTTCTCAGTTAACAATCTCAAGCCATTCATTCAGTTGCAGAGTTTTGATAGTTCTAAATACAAGCTTCCTGTGCTTTGTGCTTACTTTAGCACTACTGTAATAAACAGTTGTAAACCCCAGTCCTAGTCCTTGAGCTGGGACCAAGCCACAGCCATAGGCCAGGAACATGTGCTACTGAAGAGGTAGTGTGCTAGACTATGTTTTTCTCTTTCAATTCAGTGGCTCTGAAGTAGTGTATTTGAAGTGGCTTACTTTATCTTATTTTATGCATGAAGAAGACAAAATTTCCTTTTCAAACAAGGCATTGACTCTTGGAATCTTTGAGAATGCCATTTGCTTAAATCTCTCTTCCACAAGCCAGGAAAAACACAGATCCAAACTGATATTAAGCACTCTAGTTTCTGAGAATGTAATTCATCAGCTGTAGTAAACTTCAGAAAAATATATTCAAGCTACCTTCTTGCTAGCTTGTCAAAGAGCCCAGTCCAAATCACAAAAGTAATTCATCCCTTGTAACACATTTTAAATGTTATTAGGCTTTACCAAACTACACAAAAATGACTGGGTTTATTTCTTTATTAACGGAATTTAGGACACTTAATGGGTTTTTGCTAATATTTCCAGAGCCCCCTTTCAACTAGTGACAGTGGAAAAGGGGATGTTAGAGCAAGCAGGATAAAAATCTTCTCCAAAGCAATACAAATAATTTGCTCAAAAAAGAGTTAAAATTTCTGCTGATTATGGTTCAGCTGATATGAAATAAATGTGCTTTGACATACTAATACTCCACAGGGTCACAGTCATCTTTCGAACACATACATTGTCATTTACTTAAACTCAGTTTGGCTGCTAGTGGCACTATTAACCTTCTAAGAACATTACACCAGATGTCTGGTTTCAGACTTAGAGATGTTTTGACACAGAGGTTCCCTCTTGCACATGCTGTGAGGGAAGGAATAAAGCCTTGCAGGCAAGGAACTGAGCTGAGTGGTGGAAGGTGTCTCGGTTCACCTCCTATAGCTGCTACAAACTTCCTCTATGGCCACAGGCAAGCTGTTCTGTCAAAAAGCACAAGCCTACACCTCACCAAACCCTTTTTTCCCAGAGTCTCTCTCTCTTCAGGAACATGACAACATAGCTTGTGGATCTTCTTTTGGATGTGCAAAAATAACAGACTTTCTGCTCAGTCTGTTGAAACTTGTGGCCTTGGGTTAAACCTCATAGCATCTCAGCAGCGAGGCATTGTACAAGAAAAAATCCTGACCTGCAAAGATGTTTCAGAAAGAAGTGGGAGGGAAACACAGAGTTGCAAAATAGTCTATTTTAGCTCATCTACCAAGGCAGCAATAGGGAGAGGAACAAAACTCTAGTCTGTGATGCCTGCTGTTACTGATCTCACTTTAACAGCCTTCCAGATAGTGTATGGCTTGTTCCCTCCCATTTGAATTGTCATACTCACATTTGGTTTTTATCTAGGTGACTGGTTTTATATGATGTCCTTAAACAGAATTTTACTTTTAGCAGCTGCTCTCTGATGTTTCATTTGTAGACAGACAAATGAATACAGTACAGGAGAAAAGAGCCATGGTGGTTTTATAGTGGGAAATTAAACTTCATAAATATATCAGGATACTGGAGTCAATGAGTATAGGAAAAAGAACATTTCCGTTAGTTAAGTATACCTTATTTCCAAAAGTCATTTGATATGTTTCTTCCTTACCAGACACTCTTTAAGGAACAAATTGGTTAAATAACTGATTATAAGTTACAAATCAAAGAGTTACAAATAAACAGTCAATTTTCATGATAGAGAGGTAACAATAGTTTGGGTTTATTACTGGACAGATTATGTCAGTTACACCAATTAAACATCTCTCAAAGAGAAATAAAAAGGAGTAGGGCATCACAGTGGGGACAATGAACCCATTTATCTCAAGCTTGGTCACTGTTCTTGGGATAGTTTGGGATAGTTAGGAGAGAGCAAATAATTCCTCACCTTGCCAAAGAAATGGCCTATTGAATGGCCCTTCAGCTCTGTACCTCTGGGTCATTAGATGCACCTTGGGATAGAGAAATATCTGTATGGGAAAAATGAGTTCAACCCCTTTGTCTCTTCAGGCTGAAAACAAGAAAACAGAGTGAGGGTGTAACAGTAATGTATGGAGTTATGAATGTCATGTAGAGGTGGAATAGACAACCACTATTTAGTGTTCAATAAAATTACCAGGTATCCAGACAGGAAAATAAGCAAGGCTGAATGCTGAATACAGTCTCATAATTCAATTATAGAACCAGTTATTACACAGACTCTGTAGCAGCCACAAATGTAAATGGCTTTAGAGCGTAAGTAGACAAGGTCAGAAGAATGTCCATCCAATATTAGTATATACAGAGGCACTTGAATAACTTTGGCTTTGGAAGTCCTTACACAAAGATTGCTGAAAGCTGGTGTAATCAGCAAAGAAACTATGGTAAATTTGCACTGATCTTTCCTTTTTCCTAAGTCCCCAGCAGTGGCTACTAAAAGTCTAAAGTTTGGGAGGAGAGACCTTTGTTTTGAACCCATGACTGTTTCTGTGTTCTTATGGTCACTGCAAACTCAGGCCCCCCAATATTCTGATTGTTTTTGGTTTCACGTGTGTATTCACTGAAGACTGATGGAGACAGGGATTTCTCTTTCTCTGTGGATGTACAGGCTATAATGGAATGGGATGGGCCTCTAATTGCTCCCCAGGGCTTCACGTGCTACTTTCATACACATTGTAATTAAAAGTCAGGTAAGAGTCAATTGAAAATGTGCACAGTCAACAGAAATTCCAGTTTGACATGCTCATCCCACAGCTAGAGCCCTGCTGTTATTTACATGGAAACGTGGCACATTTTTTCTTTTCTATAACTCTTCAACTTTCAAGGCTTTCACTTAGAGCCACACAGTTCTTCACTGTCCACAAAAGTAAGAACTGATTAGCACAAGGCACCCTGACTGCAAGCTTTTTCCTTCAAAACCTCTCTCATGTTTCTTCCAGTGTCCCATAGATACAATCCTCATGTGTCCCATCAGGGACAGAACCATACCCTGGCTCTCCCAGAGACGTATTCTCTGTTTGTTTCTTTCTACTGCCCCTAGTTCAGGAACATCCCTGATAATTGTATAACGTGGAGCAACCCTTATAATGACTAAAAGCTAGTAATGAATTGAAGGGTTTGAATCACTTGTGAGTAGAGCACCAGCAGTCAACCTCAAACCAATTTTTTCATAGTATTCTGAGTAGGCTCCAGACCAAATATTAGCAACAAGTTAAAAAATAATCACTTTTTAATGTGTCAGATTAGGTTTCCTTTGGTAATTCAGTGATGTTACCAATCAGGTCCTCTTTGAAAATTCACACTGATGTCAATGAGGGCTGTTGATTGGAAAGATATGTAGATTAGAAAAAAATTCATTATTGTTTAAATTCTGATTTTGGGGGTTTCTTTTTGCTATTAGTACTGTTTTTTACTATGTATATATTTTTGGGCAAAAATAGATTTCACTTAAATTTATACTGTATTGGCTTCTGGATTCTAAATACTTCAAATGAAATTGTATTTAGAAAGATATGTCTTGTGACTTTTAAAGTTCATTAAATACCCGTCTTATTCATTGTTTTTGTAAAATCTTGGGGTTTGCCAAGTGTGAAGTTTGGTGGACAGTTGGACAGATGGTGACCAAGTTGTCTTTTTGAAAAATGTTGATTTAACTTCAAGCTCTGCTTGCTGCTTCACTTAAGCATGTAAGACACCTGAGTGGAGTTACCACACATGCCCTGCTGGAGGCGGGATGTGGAAGGTCTCTGGAGACTTCTGACAGCAGCCATGAATATCTCACCAGATAAAGTCTTAGAAAGACCACCAGAGAGGAAATACATTGTAGCACCCTGACAATGAATTTTGTTATTTAAATACAATGCACCATTGACACACAAGGGTAGGGACTGCTGCTTTTAACTCCCAAGACAATGCTTTGTTTGTATAGCTGGGGAATTATGGGATGTTACTGACACTGACTAGGACAAAATGCTTCTTTAACAGGAGAGAAGATAGTACCTTAACACTGAAGATAGTACCTAAGAGAAAATAGTACCTTAACACTGGACATTCTGAGGTGGAAAAGAAAAACAATGAAAGCTCTTGAGTATTTAAAATTTTGCTGATCAGAGATTTTGTAATGCCTTCTTCTCTCTTGAAGGTGGTGTCTTTGAGCCTGACCGAATACACATTCCTATTGCTAGCACATTTCTATTGCTCCAGCAAGGTTTGGACAAAATCCCCCTCTTTTAAGTTGTTCATTAGCTCAAAATCAGAACCACTGGCACTGAGATGTGCCTTGCTAAATAATTCATTAAGGACTTCTCTTAAATTTGCTGAGGTAGTAGCTCAGAATTTGTGACTTCTGCCGCTTTGCATTCAATCACCTTTCTTCACGTTTTCTTAGTTACCATATGGAAGAAAATTCGGAGCAATATTGTGGTGGAATGGGAGGAAAGGAAGATTTCCTAGAAACTTTGTCTCCTTTATGACAGTAATGTAGAATATAGTAGGCATTACATATTTCTTTAATAATAACTTTAATGTTTGTTTTACTCATGGCATAACTTCTAGCTGTTGCTGATACATATAATTACTGAATGAATGGTGCCTTGATCCTGCATTACTGTGAGTGACTGTAACCGAGCATTTTCTTTCAGACCACCAGAAGGAGCTATTGAATTCAAAAAGCCTTTCCTTCAAGGCAGGAATTCCTAGTACAGCAGGGGAAGAAGTAGAATAATAGAGCAGGCACACTGTTTTCCTTGAAAGTCCAGTTCTGAGCCAGGGAGAAAATTCCCATTTAGAGTCTGCATCTTTTTCTGATCCACTGTTTTGTAAAATCAAAACTACACTGTACAGGGCTTAAGATGCTTCAGCGGGTGGCTTCAGATATCATTCCTTAAACATATACCAACAAATACTGACCAAATCCAAAGAGAGGGGAAATTCATTGAGGCATGTTTACCAATACATTTTCAAAGCCCAGAGAGTGTGAAAGCTGCCATTTTCCCTTAGGTCACATTGTGGAGATGTTAGGCTTAACAGAATTGCAAAACACTTGGGAGGTAATGGTAATGTCCAGAAGGATAAATGAAACCTGAAATTTTACCTATCCATGCTACTGTCAATCAAAATGCACTGGCCACCTGTTAAGTGTTTTCTGAGGTGATATGAAGATATACAACTATTTATTGTGTCTCATGATCAGATTCATAAAATGAGCTATGGGATTTATAGCCTACCCTCTAGGAACTTTACCCTTTATATTTGACCAAAATCCCTTATACTGACAGAAAGCAGATTATGTTGCTTTGGTCTATCTTCAATTTAGACTTTCTTTTGTCTGACAGCAGCCTGAAAAATTTGTGAGGGTCATTTGCGGGTGGCATAATCTGTGTGTGTGTGGCTTTGAATCAGTGTTTAAATTAACATTTAATTAATGTTTAATTTTTTATTATTAAAATAGCATTTGTCACTAAGCTCTCACTTGGGACATCTCATACAATTTGCTAAGACAATGTTTCCAGCATGTTGAAAGAATACTTGCTTTAAACATACGTATTATGCATGTCTTTGGATTAACATGGGGAGAAAAGGTGTCTGAGGAATAACTTTTCTAAATATTTTTTACTAGTAGTTCAGGCTGACTGATCTCAGGACTGGCCCCTCTTTGTGTTGAGTTTCTTACTTCTTAATGCACTTGTGCTCAAGAGATTCTGCTACTACTCAGGTATAAGTTTAGACCTGTACATAAAATAAATCAAATATTGCTCTGAGAAGCTTAAAGTGCAAATGAAAATTATACAACATATAGTAGGAGGAGAGAAAAGAGCAGGGAGAAGCTGAAGTATAGTGTGGAAAGGAAGAAATGGCTCATAGCATTGACTGGTCATATATTTTGGAGGTTTCATATGTTGTTTGTTTACTTACCATGATAATGTCCAATAGCCTTTTTCAGAGGTGATGATCTTGTGCAAGACACTTTGCTGTGCAAATGTGGTTCCTGTCTCAGATTTGATCTGTATGATTGAGATCCAGGACAAGACAGTTGGAAAACAGTTACAAAGAACAGGCAATGACAGACATGTCAAAGATACTTTATAAATTCAGTAGTTCTAGAACAAAATCCATCTGTCATTTTATAAGGACACAAATACTCTTTATTTATGCAGTGAGACTACTCCCAGAAGTACTTTGGGGATAATACTATATAAATGTAAATACAGAGATTTCTTCTTCCAAAAAGAGTTTAGCATGTCCTATACTCTTTTTCTTGGAAAGTGTGAATTAGTTGCAAGCTACTGTGCATCTATAATGACCTCAAACCCCAATTATTGACATATTCTGGAGTTATGAGACTTTTGCTTTGATTAAAAACAGAAACAGCCACCAGCCTCTGTGCTCAGCACCACAGTGTGTGCTTAGTTTAGGCCATATCAGCCTAAAACTCACTTGTCCTCATACTACAGATTTTCATCCCCAGAGTTCTCTACCATTGTGGCACAAACTACCAGAGGATGTGTTTCAACCTGAGCCTGACTTTCTGTAACAAATGCATCTCATAGACAACAGCATCATTGGCACTTGGAAGACAGTTTACAGGGAAACCATCCTGTAAGTATATCTTTTCTCACAAAGGAAACTTTCTACTTCAGATTCTCAGTAAACCTGCACATTAAAAAAAAGGGAAAAAAAATGAAACTTTTATTAAACTAAAGCAAGAAGATACTTCATGTTATTTTTCTTCTCCTTCATTGACTGATGCTGGAATAGTCCCAAAGGAACCTAAATAGACAAGTAAATTAAAGCAGACAGTAGGAAGTCGGTCGAAGAAAGAAACACTTTTACCTGCGCATGAGTCTCTTCAGAAATTCACGAATATATTACTATCAATGTATTTTTTACAGGGTGATGAATCTTATTTTATCATTATGAAAATAACAAAGCTCCCTTTCAACCTAATCACAGGAAAAAAATTATTTCTGTCTATCCAGTTAAAACTGGTTTAAGTGACAGTACATATTGTTCTTCCCTTTAAAGGTGTGCATCAGATCTGTTATGCCTCTGTTAAAGTGGGCTTCCCACGGAATTCTACTTTTTTTTATTTATTCAGGTTCAAGGTAATTCGACACTGGTTGGTTGATTTGTTGACCTTCTTGAAAGGGTCCTGGTAGTGGGAGCTGAGCTATGGGGTTGTTTTGCTGATATTTCAAATAATGGTTTTGTGATGTGGCTTTTGTAACCTTTAAGCACTGTGGGCTTAATTTTTGCCAGTGCAGGCACTGATATACAGGAATCCAACCGTATGCTGTCCTCAAAAGGTTTGGGGCATTCATTAGCTTTAGCATGGTTCTTGGCTTCTTCTGGGCCACAAGACTTAGACAACTGGAATAAATGGATTTTTAAAAAGTCAAATTGTTAATGTACTATTCCCCTTGGTGAATTGTTCCATGTCTAATCTGTCCAACGTCAGTGCAACTTTTGTATAAATAGGTATTTATTGGCAAGACCCAGAGGTTTTAAGTCTGGCCTCTTCCTAACATTTCAAATTTGTTAGTCATTGTACAGTTACTGACTAGTAAAATGAAACATATTCAAGATATTTTGATGGCCTCCTCGTTCAGTAACAAACATCTGTCTAGAGTCACAGACCAGACCCACAGAGGAAGTAGGAGAAAGTCAACATGTCTTTAAACTCAGTCTTAACACTCAGTAGAAGTTTTCAAGGGAGGAATTAATCTCAAGTCACATCAGCTTTCTGAAATGTCAGGATACAGGCTCCCTCCTTGAAGCAGTGCTGAGAAAGAGGCAGTTTCAGAGGGCAGTTGATCTTTCTTCTTTGGCAGAGGAGAAAATTAGGTGACTAATGAACTAGAGACCTGTTTTTGAGAAGATAAATATATATGAGAGACATTTTTCCAAAACTAAGTTAGTTCTTTGCACGGTGGTACTATGACGTGATGGTGTCAGTCAGAGCTGACTGCATGTGTCGTGTTCATGAGGGAAGTGTCTCCCATGTGCAGCATCTCCCCCATCATGTAGCACAGTCTATGCATGCAGTCAGACACTGTTAATGGTGGCCATTATACTATGTAACTTCCCTTTTTCCTTTCTTTTGAATTTTTCTTTCCACCAGGGTTAATCTGCCTCAATAACAGAGGTGGAAAAAGTATTCTGAAGCAGGCTGAGGATCACAAAGTTGTACCTTTTCTGTCTTGTCCTATCCTGTCCCTTTGACCCTTTTGCCCTAGTCTCGAGATTAGACCATCTGTGAATCTCGTTATCTAGTACTGAGCAGAACAGAGCGTGTGACTGATCTCTTGGCACAGCCAGTGTGTTGCCTTGGTGGGTAGTGTGGGATGAAAAAAGCACAATACATGCCTTTTCTGTCTGAGACTTGTTTATCTGCACGACATCCAGGCAGCTCTGGGAGAGCTCTCCTCTTGGTGATCACTGGCAACCAAAAACGAATCAAATCAAGGCAAAGTTAGAGAAATTCTCCTATACAAAGGGCTGTTCTGAAACAAAGCTGCATTTTTGTGGTGCATTGTCCTGGCTCTGTGTGAGTCCTGTAAAGAGACAAAGGCAAGTAGGAAGGAAATCTCAGCTGCTTAGTAAATGCCCTAATTTGATTTATTTACTGCTCCCTTCCCCCAC
Source organism: Pachyramphus minor (assembly GCA_013397135.1). Lineage (NCBI taxonomy): Eukaryota > Metazoa > Chordata > Aves > Passeriformes > Tyrannidae > Pachyramphus > Pachyramphus minor. The sequence goes on from VYXB01004457.1 coordinate 301,227, forward strand.
TCAAACTGTTCTGCAAACCTGTTAGTCCCAACTCAGACAAGTAAGACCAGCTAATCTGATTAGTTCTGACACACAGGAGCAAGGCTGCTGGGAAAAGCTGGACCCTTACAGCTGTTTCAGGCTTCAGCTTCAATCATAACGTTATGGGTTTACTGAATGTATAGTGCAGTGTGACAGAAGCCTGCAGCATGCACACAAGTGAGCAGTGTGACCGTCACTGAAGATTTCTACCCTGGGTCTGAGGCCACTGGAATACAAACCATGTTTCGTGTCACCTTCAATGTAGTGACAGAGAAAGTTACCTTCACCTTGGCAGCCTGCCCCTCCGTCACATGGAAGGTAAGCTCAGATATGCATCATATAAAAAGGTTGGTGGCACAGTAAAATACGTTTCTGAACTGGTTTCCCAACCTTAGGCTCTGTTTGCAAAGTTTTAAGGGAACTGCACTGCAACGTGGCATAAGCACAAGTGGTTGGAGTTAGACCAAATGGATCCAGGGAGCAGCTTACTACCTTTACCTTTTAAGGATGTTCTCATTTGATTTTTAAAATAGAGATATTCATTGTCACTTTTCTCATTCTGGTCTGGAAATGCCACTTATTTATACTAATAACAAATATAGAAAAGTGTGTAAGCACAAGCTACTAATTTCTGTAAGGAAGAGACATGGTTTGGGGAAAGCTTTAAAGCTTCCATGATAATTTAAGAATTGCAAGGATCTGTGAACTGTGTATCAAGATATGATAAATTAGAAAAAAGATGCATTGTTATGATAAATTAGAAAAAAATATGCATTGTTATGATAAAGGATTTAAAGCAAAAAAATCTAAGATGTCTAATAATGCTTACCATAGGGTTGTGACAACATTTGGCAGAAGTCAGAAATGCTTTGCACATCAGCTCCTTCTCCTATTCAGTTCAGATCTTCATGTCCTTGAGACAAATATTCCCATCTTATCTTGAAGACCAGCAGCGTCAGGATGAGATAGGACCAAGTCCATTGCCTTTCTTTTCTCTTCTAAGGTGTGTGTGCTTTCACTGTAATGCAATTTGAGAAGACTATCAGATACCATCTTCTGAAGTGTTGCTTTAAGAACTTCCTCTTAGAGTTTGTTACTTACAGAGCAATTACTGTAAGAACCTCATTTCTTTCTGTTATTATGCTTTTCAGATGTTAGACAGTTATGAATAACTAGATACAGTGTCAGAGCAGTGTAATTGCTCTTGCTTTAGCGGTCCATGATTCATTATGTGGCATAAGTAGTTGTCACATATCTTTCCTGTATCATTTTCTCAGTCTTGGGCCCGTCTTTGCTCTTGACTTGTGAGGTAGATACTGCCCAGAAGCTGTTATTAGAAGGTCTTGAAAGGGCCTGGTACATTGTGGCCTCAACCAGATTGGTGCTATTTGTAACATTATGAGCTAAATAAAACCCCATCAACTGGGACAAACTGTGTTTGGAGAAAAATTCACATGAAATGAATTAAACTGGGCACTCTCGGCAGGAGAGTTTATGGTGATATTGTTTCAGTTTCCCTATTTATTAGGAAAACTTAATTTTCCAAATGTGTATTCATTAACTAGTAATAAAAAGATCATTTCAACACAACCAAAAATGGCTCTATCTATGCTGCTAATTGTGTGTTAAAGAAATTTCTGCCTTCATATCAGAATGCAAGGACTTAGAACTCTCTGCCTTCAGATTGCAAGGCTCTTCTTTAAAAAGGAGATTGAAATGGAAAAAGGTACTGGATCTTAGCTGGCTCATGGAGTCAGCAAACAGGGATGCAAATGTAACCCATCTGTGTGCTGCATTTCAGTGCTCATTTATCATGTTTCTGATGGCTGTTAGACATAAGTGCATCGTAGTAAACCCCTCTGGAAGAAGCAGACAAGTACTGAAAAGTGCATCCTGGCACACTTTTTCGATTCACTCGCTCTTCTCTTATTTGCATAATTTAAATAGTTTGATATGTGCAATGTGCAAAGGTAAGCAAATGCTTAAAAGTAAAAACTAAAAGAAACTATAGTACAGTAGAACTTTGTGAAATGTAGTACATTTATTGATGAACTAAATAAAAAATATGTAAAAAAGTGGGCATAATTATATGAAAAAACAAGATGGGATGCCAAGCCAGCAGAAGAGATGGCTTTGCAGTAGAGCTTACATAAGTAATGCTAAGTTAATTTAAGGAAAGCTTTTTGGAAGCAGATAATATGTTTTATTGACCAGCTATTAGAGTTGGCAAAAATGGTTTCAGGTGCACAAGCCTTCCATTTTGACAGCAGGAAGCTAATGAAAGACCACTTCCCTACAACCTTACCCTGCTCCTATCCTTGTGTCAGCCAGAACAGCACTGGTATTGCAAGTTAATTTAAATCCTTTGAAGCTGAAAGAGGTCACATCACTGCTGGAGGAGGAAGGACTGAGACATCTACTTTTAGACTGCCTAGTCTTCTTCTTTCAAGAGTAAGTGTCCCAGTCTGCAGATAACGCTGGGATGTTCTACTTTTCCACATAGCACAGCATGACCAGCAGATGAATCTCGCACAGTGTGGTGGGACTAGGACAATGTGACAGCTCTGCAGCAGATGTCTTGAGGCTGTGAGGAAAGGAGCGAGTTCTGTCCCAAATTGTTACCTTTCTACCCTATGCTATGCAGTGCTCATTTCTCTTAGAAATTAATTTCTCATTAAAAGTATTGGTGAAAAGTGTTTCAGCCAAACCCTACTTTGATTATATGTAAAATATTTGTTTATATCATACTTTAATTAAAAAAAAGACAGGACTCCTGTTCCAGACATTTCACAGTCTGTAGGATATAAAACCCCACAGCTTTTGCAAAACATTTTTTTGTGAAAAATAGTTTATTTAGAAGTGGGGAAGGGTATGGATACAGGACAACTAGAGGGAAGTGACAGCTGAAAAAGCTGCTGACAAGTGTGAAGGGCTCAGAGTCAAACATGATTGTTTACATAGGCACCAGTGCTTGAAAACCAAAGCAAGAAGTATTGTTACTATAAACCATGAGCATCTTTATTATAAAGCCTGGAAGTGGGGTCTGGGTTGCTCTTTCTCACTTCTCTGTGTCACTCTGCCTTCGCTCATTTCCCTGCTCCTTAGAGAACAGGCTGCTGGTACTTCTTGATCTGTTGACAGGTGTGCAGCTGGTTGGCAGAGCAAAGGACTGAGTAATCTGAGTTATGCGTGGGTTACACAAATCAGACTGAAGCTGGCATCAGCTTGGCCAGAGTCCCTCTTCAAAGGGCTTTTCAGGTTTCACTCGCTTGAATTACTGTTGCATTTTCAGTTGTTGCTAATATTTGGGAAGTCTTGTGTTGTGCCTCTTTGTGTCCTATACCTGGCTTTAAGAACAAACAACAAGATCATGCAGCTACTGATATACCAGCAAACTTCTACGACTTTCCTAACCCAGGATTAGGCGACATGCTGCTTAGATGAATGCAATTCAAATTCGTGAGTTACTGAATATATTTGCTTGTTGAGGCTTAGCTATGCTTGAATCCTATTGATTTTCTATTACTATTGGTTGTTTGGTTTTGCTGAATCCTGCCTGAACTGTATGGGGGAAAGCAGCGAAAACTGCTGGTTTGTGGCTTTCTATTCAAGGTCAGGAAATTCACTTGATGGGGATCAACCTAACTCGGGGTTTTCTTGCCAATTGATGCCGCACTTTATCTCCCTGACACGGACAGATAAATGAGCTGGGGGCGGCTTTGCAGTCGGTTGGAGCCTGACCCAAACGCGTTGTTGCCAACTTTCGGAAGCTGCACAATGGCTCTGTCTCCCTGGCAGTTACAGCCGTTGGGGCAGGACCTGCTGCCTGGAAGGCTGTTAAATAATAACGATGTAAACTCCTCCCTAAGGATGTGGGAACAACGTGCAAATCTTATGAAGGGGGCAATATCTGTGATAAGGAAACCAGAAAAATTGGGCTTTAAGCGTTCGTTTTCTTTAGGCAGTGACTTGAATACAGCGCTTCTGCTTGAAAAGGGCTGGTGGGGAGGTAGGATGGGAGGCGTGGGAAGTGGGCAGTAGCACACAGCTTTTCTGTCTCAGATGTCTCCCTGTTGATGTTTAAAAAACCTCAGTTAGACTTACATAGAGCTACAGTTGTCTGCCCTGCTCAGCAAGAGTAAGGGCACGTTAGTGAACGGTTTGTTATTACTTTGTTGTCATTGCTCCTAAATACGCTGCCCAGCATCAAAAAGTAGGGTAGTAAATACAGTGGAAACAGGCTAGTCTATGGATTTAGTGTACTGGAAAAAAGGACCAAACTGTGAGCAGAAGGACATTGTGGTGGTGCTGTTAAATGTCATTCTCATGAGGAGGAGGAGTGCAAGAGGAGGGCAGTGCGAATGTGACACATGCTGTAATGGATTACTTTGGGGTTGAATCCACTGTATCTAGAAAGGTCTTACATTAGTCCAAAGAGCTGTTTTGCTCCTCAGATCCTGTTAAAGCTGTGGAAGTGATGGAGCTAGGGAGGCTCAGCACCTTTGGGGAAGAATTTTGTCTTGTTCTTTACTTGGACAATGTTTTCAGCTTACAGAACTGTACATTTCTTCTTGAACAGTAACCACTGCTTCTAACTGTTAAATATAGAGCTGCTAGACACTTCCAAGTGCTACTTCTCTGGAAAAACCCACAAAAACTAAAAAAAAAAAAAAAAACCAAAACAACCAAAACCCCCATTCAGAAACAGCTATTGGTCTCAATCTTCGTTTTAAATGCCTTTTTTCCCACTTTGTGTTATATGCCAGATACCTGTACATCAGCTTCAATGAACTTTGTTCAAGGCTCACAAGCGTGTGTGAAATGTCTCTTTTTTTGTCCCTGCTTGTGAGTGCATACTCACATTTTGAATATTTGTTAGTTGATCTTGTCACTTTTTGATGCACCCCAGAGGAGGCTGACAAAGTCCCTTCCCTCTTCACAATATTCAGAGTCCTGTAACAGTTTATGACCCCAAATACTTCTCTTGGAACTCCTGAACAGTGCTGCACAGTGACACAACCACCCTTGAGATTATGATGCCTAATTTGGGAGCTACTGCCACAGAAGCAAGTAGTTTTTGAAGTGATGATTTACTATTATTTCTAGCAATAATCTCCAAGTTTTATTACCTTGAGCCATGATGATAGATCAAGGTTTTCTTCCTGTCTTCTGAGAATTCTGTAACTCCCGCACCTCCTCAAAGTTCTTGCTAGTAGATATTTGCACATCGTTAGAGGACTGAAATCCTTCCCTCCATCTCTCCCTGATTATTTTGCTTAATGTATAGCAGACCCTCTTTTGCTAGCTTTTGCCACTCAGCAAAAATATCAGTATTTTCTTAGCCTCCTAGCAAACCAATAAATGAATGTGACAAAATAGATGAGCAGATTCTTGCTGAGGGGTCAGGTATATATGCAGGAAATGAGGTCCGTGGTGCTCGTTTGGTCTCCAGCTCTAGTTCACCGGCAGATGGTAGCAAACATCACCTTCCTTGTGAGCTTCGCCTGGGCTTCTGCGAATGCTAAAGGGCCACAGCGCCTCATCGGAGTAATTTGTTTCCAGCTAGAACAAATAAGCTGTAAACAAAGTAGTTGTGCAACTTGCAACAAGGAGGATAACCACGGAAACCACGGAAATATTGCTGCAATCGGGACAGAAGAATTAAGTAGAGGACGGAACAAAATCACTGCAGTGACTTGCACTGAATGGCATGAGAAGCATTTTGGTGTCGTTATTGTTCTTATGGTGACAAAAAGGGACCATTATTTGCAATGTAGCAAATGAAAAACATTCAGAGAGTCACGATAAAATTGAAATTGCCCTGGGTCAGCTTTGCCCGTGTATGTTGACCCTTTGTCTTTGTACTGAAGACATGGAAAGTTCAGGATGGGTATTTTTACCAGAGGCTGTTTCTAGTAATTTATTTGTTTTTCTTCTGAGATGTATGAGCCCCAGCTCTTTTGTATTTAATATGGGCTGTTGATTACCACTTTCTCTCATTCTTTTCTGTTTGCTACTCATTCATCTTATTGTGGCTGCAACTTCTCAGCTTCCTCTTCCTAACAACAGCTAAACTGAGAGAAGGAAGGGAGAGAGGGACGAGATAAAGAAAAAGCTGCTTAACTGTGGTATAATTCCCATAAGGAAATGTCTCTTCACTTATAAGACAGTACTGATTAGAGCTGGGCAAACTATTTGTGGCAAATCACTGGATTATTTTTTTGCTATTACTATTTTCAATTGTACCACCTCTACTTTTAACTACCTTATTGGAGATCTGAAATTCTTTGACTTCTTCACACAAACACTGTTCAATTCTGTAGGCAGTTTCTGGAAAGCATTGTCTTTGTGTTCATTTCTCCATCAGTAAGTGGTTGATGACCAAAATTCTGAGAGTCATCTGAGTAGATACCAAAATTTATTTGTATGCTTATTTGCTGAAAATGGAAAAAAAAAATCAATTAAATATTTAAGACCAAAAAAAATTTAAGACAACACAATGGCTTTTTATGGGTATGGGTTATGTTGATCCCCTTATCCAGTGCTTACCATATTCTGAGCCAAAACATCTTTATTGATAAACTTTTAGAATAGAAAGGGAAAGGAAGGAAATCAGTTACAGTATTGTGCTGCTCCTTTAGCAGGACAGCTTGCTCTGGAAAGTGGTGCAGAATACAAGCTGGACTGGCTATAGCTCTGGCAGTGCTTATGCCACATATTTGAGGACTTAGCTGAAGTTCTTATGATTCTCCTCTGGCCTCTGGCCTCATAGTTTCTTGCAACTCTTAGAAATACCTAAATACTTCCTGTGCCTTTGGTAGATTTGACTAGGCTGAGTCCTTTTAGCTCCTCTGGTATCAGTCAGTGGTGTTAGAATTCATGTATATTGTATTGAACTACATGTGCAGGGTATAAAGTCCTTCCAGAGTGACAACACTTGTCTTCTCCAGATGTGTTCTTGACAGAGATGATGATCAATCAACTCAGGGACAACTCAAAATTTTGCTTGGGAGTTTTTGGTCTGTATCCTTTGACAGTGAGGCGTTCTGGGAAAGGTCTGGTCATTACTGGACTTCACAACCTAATTTGACAGAGATAGAACTGGAGAAGAGCATATGTCAGTGTCTTGAACATCACAATTTGGCAGTATGGTAAATCCGCCTTCAGGAATCCTCATGTTTTCTCAGAAATGCTGTGGTCATCTGAAGCCAAGCTTTGATTTAATATAAACTCACTGCTCATTCAAATTTGTTCAAAAGCACTGATGGATCTATTTTGTACTCTCTTGGGCTTTATACCCAATCAGATATTATCTGTTTGCATATTTCCATTTTTATGCTAGGTCAAGGAACATCTCTCCTTGTAAAGCTTTCACAAAGGGATGAAACCATCACACAGCTTAAACTCACTTCTCTATAGTGTGTTTAACCTGTCTGAACTGGAGTTACCTATTCCTGTCTGATCAGATCCATTTTATACTGTTGTTGTATTTATACTCGTGGTGTTTAGATATGCCATCAGGGAGCCACAGCCTAAATGGAGAAGTGCAGTCATACGAGAAATTGATGCAAAATGCAAACTGAGAAGTTACATCTCTGCTTGATCACGTTTGTTTTCCCAATACACACACAGATGGACGTGTGCTATTTTTTTTCAAATATTACTTTCAAACGTTACTTTTCAAAAATACTTTCAAATATTACTATTGTTTTCAAATATATTCAAAATGTGTGCATTTACTAGTTAACATCAGCTCTATCTTTAGTCATCCTTTACTGGGCTGATGAGATACTAGCAAAGGAGATCAGAGGTGGTAGTCTTGTAAAGTGAATCTGGGTAAGAAACGGAAGGGAAAGAGCAAATGCATTGAAACTGAAAGCTGTCACTGGAGAAGACTGATTAGAAACCCAGTAAACTGCAAGTGGGAATTGCAAGGTCCTTGTTGAACACAAAGAAGTGTTGATTTGAGCAGTACGAAGACTGGAAAATATGTTGACATGTCACCAAAACAAAAAGGCATGTGTATGGGGGAAGTTTAGGAGTTGTCTTGTAGAACTGAAGTTTTGGATTCTGACCAAAAAGAATAAGCTTACTTTATGTGAAACACTGATCTTGATGAGAATACATCAGGAAATGATAGAGTAGCTATGTGTTTTGTCAGTGGGATTCAGTTTCTCTCCCAGTGCAGGTGTTTAGCTTTTGGTCATCACAGTAATACTGGGGCATTACAACTCACTATGAACACTTTGTACCTTACTTAAAAATATGTGAAGGTTTCTCTATTATTGTTATAAAATGAGCAATTGCAAACTTAAGGCAGCATGTAGAAATCTTCTTTCATGGTAGTGGTAATTCATTCCCCTTCATGTACTTTTACAGTATCCATTTTCTTAGTGAAAGTCCTAGTCTTAAAAGCACCATAGGTGTTTTACAAAATATAAAAAGACGTGGCTGCTGGACTAAAGTGCTTTCTGCTTCAGTTCAGACACGACAGAAGACATGTGAGAAATAAGAGTGAGATGGTGCAGGGATAAGTGAGACCCAGAATTCCTCTAAAGAGAGCACTCTAGTGTGATGGTTATACAACCTAACCATTAAATTGTGTCCACCCCCTGCTCTCCCTTTTGAAGTTAGCCAATTTTTTTTTCGGAAGCAATGGTTGTATGACATTAACTGTCACTGAAAGAGTTCTACTGATGACAGTTTTATTTTTTACTTTTGGTAAGAACTCGAGTCAAATCACAACTTGGGGCATTAAAGAAATATGTATCAATTTGTCTTAATATGCCATACTTCAAATCAGAATGATTTACCCGCTGCTTTAGATGAACTTCAGCAACCCCTGAAGCAGGGTCAGGGACCTCCAAGTGCCTGGGTGTGGGCAACTGAGAAAACACATCCTGCATATATAATTTAACTCCCAATGTGACCACAAAATATAGTAGATTTATTTCCTGAGCTGTACTATGTTCAGGTTTCTTATAAGGCCAGCAATTTGTAATCAGACTAGCAAAAACCCCAGTGGGTCTTTGCAAAACTAGTCTCAGCAACAGGGAACATTTAGCTGTGTCTTCCACTGCTGCATTGAAGATAGCAGTGTTTTTCACAGAAAGTTTTTCCTGGCAACACCTCCTCTCTTAGAGCCAGACAGAAAAGTACAGTTTTAAAGTCTTTGTTTGCAATTGAAGAGAACCTTGGTGAGCTTCTGGCAGTTATCAAGGCTCCATAGTGCAATATTCACCTGTTTCCCAAAGAAACTGTCCAGTTTATCCATGTGATCATGGATCATATTACACTGGTTCCATTGCTGTTACTGATCATGAGGGTTAGAAATTACAGCATGGATTTCCTCAGATCTCACTATTTTCACACTGCTATGGAAATGAGTCCTTCCTACTGGCCACAGAATTTCTCTGTGGTCAGAGAGGAGAGCTGGAACAGCTTCCTTAGGTAGGCACCTTAGGGCCAGAGGTAACAGACACATCTAATTCTCTGAAAAGACTATGCCATTTACTTCCCTTCACGCTTTTAAGCATCCCTTCCTCCGCCCTCTTTGACCAGGCAGTTCTATCTGTCTCTGGTTTAGATGTGATCAATTCAACAGCCTAACATCTAGCACTTTCCAAGGGAGGATTTCAGAGCACCATACAGGTGATGGCAGAGGGTGTTCTCTTAATATTCGTGGGAGATTTACATCCTACAGTGATCAGCAAGTAGTTCTGTAAGGATGTTACATTGCATCACCTGGTCATTACATCTCCTTTGGCTCTAATTTCCAGCATTCAAGCTGAATGAGGAGACTAACCAAAGCAGGGGTCCAGCATGTTTGTCAAAATGCACTCAAAGTCCCACTATAGGACTCCATATGGAATTTCACGAATTAATGGCTCTGAACATTATCCAGCAGCACATTGGCCTTCACCGGCCAGCCCCAGGCTTGGCTTATGCCAGCTCTGTCCCTCACGTCCAGGCAGTGGAAGGGGGTGCTGAACCTACATACAAATGAGGTGGAATTTTTAGCAAGTGCTCTCCAGTGTAAACTTGTTCTCTCTTGTTTTCCTTATTCCCCAAAGTTGGGGTATTTCACCTTTCTGTCATTATCTGTTGTCTCATTTCCAGGTTCAATAAAGCTAAGGGGAGCAGTACACCTTCCACTAGAGCTGCCTGGGCCCTATAGCAGGGAGGGTTTCTGCTGCCCCTGCTCACATGACACATCTTTCAGTAAAATGGTGCTGGGAAGAAACAAGTAGTGCTTAAAAATGGAACTGGAGGAGCAAAAAAAATTCCATTTAAAGTTGATAAATCACTAGATAAAATTAATAAAATAGTGAACTGTGCATATCTCAGGGTGTAGAATATAAGAATATAAGAAGTCTGTATGACAGACTATGCCCATGTGCTTCCCTGTCTTGCCACCCTTTGCCACCCAGGGCAACAATGTTACCAAGCCCTGCAAGAACATTGTAACTCCAGGTAAACTCAAAGATAATCTGAGAGGCTTTCAACATTTAAATCTCTTTAGGGTCCTAATACATTAACAGGAGATTTACACAGACCAAAAGTTACATAAACAATCACTTATGGAAAAGTTTTCTTTCATTTGGGTGCCAAAATTTTACTTCTCTCTGAAAGTGAAGGAGTTGCATTGGTATTTAATACTATGGCTGCCACTTCCTTCCCCCAGAGCTCTGAAGTTGTGTTTCGGAAGATCAGTAACGTGTCTGTGTGTAATCTGCAAGCTTTGCTTTGGTAAAGAGTATTGAAGTATATGGAGTTTGATACTTTCTTTGGTTCAACATTAAACCAGGCATTTCTTCACTTTCAAAAGCTGCCATTTTGACCTTTATCACTACATTAGAAAGCAGAGACCAGCTCAGCTGTTTGCAGGAGTTGTTTGCCTTCTACAAATTCAGATTACCTGTTCCAGTAACATTATTATTGTACACTATTATAACCATTAACTAGTAACTCCTCAACACAATGAATCTCTGTATTCTGAAGAAACTGGAGCACTCAGTGGGTCCAGTGCCCATTACTCAAAGGATATCAAGGGTTTGTACCTGAATTATAGAAAACATTAACCATCCGGAAACTCATCATGCATTATTCCGTTCAGTTACTGAGTCCTTGAAATATCCACTGACTTTTGACAAGATATAAAAAGTCTTTGAAATTTTGTCTCAGAGCTCTGCAGGAGAATGGCTGGCACTGATTACAGGCTTTAATGGCTGAAAATCTCATTAAAGGAGAACCTTATGGACCATCTCTCAAGGTTCGGAGACACAGTATTTTCACTCCTGGAGGAGGGCTAGGAAGGCCTGTGTTTCTGTTTAGTTTTCTCTTCCTAGACAGAGTCATTACTGTTTCTAAACAATGAGCCTGGCATGCTCTGCAGGTGTCCCAAAAGCCCTGTCCCTCACTCATCTTTACAGGGAAGCATGTTGGACTTACATTTTACCAGCAAAAATGGTGTGATAGTTCAAGGCCTGGAGGGGCAGCAATATATATATATACACTTGAGTCTTATCTCAACAAAACATTCACTAGGCAGCCAGAGAACAGACCTTGATGCCAGAGGTGGGAAACATTCCCACATCTCAGGTTAGTTATTGTCAAATATCAGCTTTATAAAGCAGAAGGGGGGTAACATTTCTACCTGTAAGCAATGCACCATTCATTTTTCCAGTAACTGAAGGACTGGTTGTCTAAAATGATGGATAATCTGAGCTGCTGTGTTTCTGAACTTAAAAATGTTACTAATAAACATTAGTCATGAGGGTGACTAATGTTCTTGTTTGTGCCAATGTTTAGCCAGTCTTAAAAGATGTAGATTTAGTAAATGATCTCCAGACTTTGAGATTCTGCCCATTTCTACATCCAGAGCTCACCAGCAAGAGGGAATAATTTATACCATTCTGAAGTAAAGAAAGAACCGAATGAAACCATTAAAGCAATAGGACAAAGGCCTGTCATTAGCTGGGGTACAGAAAAGTATTCAGCTGATTTTGAAAACTGGTCTCCTCCTCTCAGTTGCACTGCATACATTGCAACATAACTCTTGCTTTAAATGGACGAAACCATTTTTAACATACCAAATCCATAATTTAGAAGAATTTAGACACAAAGCATCATGTATAGCTCAGTAACATGGCCTGAATCACTTGGGATTTCAGCTGTAAAACTTGGAATCCAAGACTGCAGACTGAACTTTTCTGAGGAATTAATTTTCCCCAATTAGAGATCTCATTGCTCTCTCTGTGTTGTGAACAGTTCACTTTGTTCCATTCATTATTCTTTGCAGTTCTGTCAGCAGAACAATTTACTGCAGCCTGTCCATGTGTAGTGAATCTATAATGAATTATGGAAATTTGCTGTGAAAGCCTGACCTTTTCCGATGTTTGTTTCGGGATTTCCCAGTACCTCTGTTCTCATACATCTTAATGGACTAAGCAGAAAGAAGTAATTTCAAATATTGCTGAAGAAATTTACTTAGAAGTCTATCCAGATGCAAGAAATTTCATCCTTACGAAAAAAATTATTTCCTGCAGCCTAAAGTAATGCAAATGCTGTGTTGAGAGAAACTGTTGGAGAACATGACAAGCTTAGCTTTTCACCAAGGCAAGTAGAGTTATTACAAACACCAAAAGTATTTAAAGGTATCTGTTAGTCAGATATACACTGCACAGAAAGTGATCACCATTAATGTGGATTTCAAAAAAGCTCAGAAATGTGGCTCAGTTTTCTCATATATCCTGAAGGACAGTTATTTACCTAAACAGTTTTATTAGTGAGATGCATTGGCAAAGTATTATAATTTCTTGTCCCAGCCAGGGATGGAGCAAGAATGAAACAATTTATCCAAATTTTCTAAATATTACCTGATGTCCAGTATTGCTTCTATGCCCATGTGGTTGCTAACTCTTACAGTATCTTGTCAGCTTTTTTATTCTTAAATCCATATGTTTATACAATAAAGAGCAGGTTCCAAGAAATGTGCTGAGCTTGTCACATTCAAACTCCCACAGTTAATTTACTCTTACATGATTTTGGAAAGCAGAGAGACAGTAACTGGGAGTCAGAATGAGTCTAATCCAGTAAAAGAAAATTCCAATTTCAGATAATTTTCATAATTTTAATTACTTTAAAATGGCTAAAGCCAAAGTAAGGGAAAGTTTGATTCTGAAGCAGCCAGTTAACCTGTTGAGGGAATCCTCTGACAATCATTAACTTATATGACCTCTGATGGGCACTGGGTTGAGAATCTCAACTGGTGAAAGGATACAATGCTCTGGACATTTCAGGTCTAATATAAAGACTTATGCATCCTGGGAGAAGCTTTGGATCACTCTTCTGAGATCTAACTCAATACCAATTCAAGCTGGATTTCCTGAACCAAACCACAGATGTAGTCAGGCAGAAAGGGAGAAGATTTATTTCAGAAGACTCAAGATAAGGTCTAGTCCAAAGAATCAGAATGGATGTGCAGATGTATCCTCTTAAAATTATTATGACCACAGTATTCCTTGATTTACTGATGCAAATGCAATGCAATTTAAAATTGTTTGCACTGAAGCTGATTTAAGCACATATGCTTACAAGGTTTCATAAAGGAATTAGAAATTTATCTCTTGGCCATTCTTTTCTTCCAGGTAAAGGCATGATCTTCTTCAGCTTTAGGATGCCCTGGCTGGACCATTTGTGCTTCTGACCCTGAATGTCATGGGACATTTAGAAAGTTGTAAATTCAGACTTCAAAAAGAAAAGGAAGTTACGGAGCTAGTAATGGGACAGGAGATGTAGAAACCTACAACACCATCTACATCTGGCTTAAGCGTCAGGGATTTTTTGTTTTCTTTTAAGAAACTGTCCCATGGTCTTTGTTTTTAGGAAATTCTCTTTGTTATTTGATCTATTTTTTCCTTTACTGATCTTCATCATTACATCTATACCAAAACCACCTGAATGTGAAATCCTTGTAAAGCACTTCTTCTGCTGTTAATTTTCAAACAATCTACTTGAAAAATAGATTTTTGAACAGATTTTGTTATTGAAATCCTGAACCTATTTAAATCAGTAGCAACTCCTCACGAGTCAAATAGGTCCAGAACTTTATCTTTGTAAGGAAGATACTACTGGGATTTTTTCCCTCTGTGATCTTTAAAAGTAGCAAACAGTTAAATAATTCAATTAAAGCACAGATTGTGTAGAAAAGTATGGAGAACATTAGCAAAGATCAAGGAACAGCTTACTGGACTCCCAGTAAGAAGACATTTTGCTACCAGATGTGCTCATATTCTTTGCAAATGTACTTTGAGATCTTACTGAATATTGCTTGCTTTAGAATGATCTAGCATTATGTTTTATGAACTCCTGAAACACAGATTTCCTTTAACGAGACTTAGGGCCTATTTCAGAAGAAGTACTGTTCTATGAACTTATGACATACAAGTTTTCCACCAAAGTGGAGATGGCTCAGCTCCAGTCACAGAAATACAGTCTGGCATACAAAAGTTAAGTCATCTCTGCTTTCATCTGTCCTTAATACAGCAGGCTACATGATATGTTGGTTCAATATTTGTGAACTGGATCACCGAACTCTCACTTTAGGGCAAGTGGTTTGGACTCCTTGGGGTGTGAATTGTGCAGCCCAGTGGTGCAGCAGAATCCTTAAACATGTGACAGTGTTGCCTCTACTGGTGCAGCAAACAAAATTGCTACAGAAGCACCAAACTGCTAAAACCAATAAACCTCAAAAAAAGTTTTGCAATTGCTAAGTCTGTAGGATCTTATGCTTATCATAACCTCTTCGTAGTATTTCTTCTCAGGAACCGTTTTGGACTCTTTTTGTGAACAGGTACGCAGCAGAAATTTTGTTTCCAATGTCATACCAAAGAATAAACACAGATTTTATTTTTGAGTTATTTTGATGCTTCTGCATCTGTTCTTTATTAAAGCCAGAACATGTGGGGGAGATTGGAAGTTAAACAGACAGTATATAAACCTTTCTCTTTCACCATACAATAAATACCAGTTTCAAATCAAGTTACAAAGGGTCCTTTAAGAGAGATTACTAATTCAAATGCTCTCAATCCTATTAAACTGTCATCTTCCCTGGAGTGGGAATAGGCACAAATCAAACGCACAGATCACAATGACCCTGAACATTGTGTGGGAGTTGAAAGCTCATCTGATGGAAGGTTTGTGAATGACCTTTCGCTTTGTACCAGGCTGCATCACACTCTCCAGATAAATACCCACGTAATTCTTAAGCGTCCTCAAGCCAGTGCAGGTGAAGTTCACGTGCCAAAGGCTGAACGTATGGTAACCCTAAATTCCCGGGCTGCAGTGAGCGGGAGCAGCGCTGGAGGGCGAGCGCGGGAAGCGCTCCGCGGTGGCACTGGGGCACAGCCCAAGTGCTCCTCTCGTTTTCTCCTGCCTCCGGCTTCCCGATTAGATCTAAGCGCCCTAGACTGCATGTGAAACTTGGGTTTGTTCCAGAACCTCTGAAACACTTTTTTCCCCCCTTGACATTAACAGTATAAATTCTTCACGAAGTTCTTCTCGTGTTTAGCTTTTCAAAGAAGAGCCGATGAGTCACAGCTTTCTGAAGCATTTAGTTCCTGGAATCATGATTCTCAGACATTCATTAGGAAACATCAGAACAAGGACAACATTTCCCCTGTGTTTTTGGAAGGATAAAAAATATGAATGCAATTACTTTAAATAATTCTGGTATTGGATAATTGTGTTGGTCACAGGTTTTATTTTCTCCTTGATATCATATCGTAAAATCAAGTTGAAACAATAGGAAGAAGGAAGGAAAAAAGTAGCATGGTATCCTGTGAACACCAGCAGTATCGTTATCTTCTCTTTGTTTTCAGAAATAACTTAATGAAAGGCTCCTTCAAAAGCTAAATGCTTTTGTTGAATCCTTTCTCTGAAGCTATTTATGAGCACAACAAACTTCAGCCTAAGAATCAGCACAAAACCCTGAAGAAGAACAACGATAAATGGAACAAATGTTCTGCCAATCCAGTGCTATAACCTAGTATAACTTTTCATTTCTACATAGCCAGGAGATGAGGTTTTTGTGTTGCTAAAGATCAGAATTTTGGTACTTTCTGAAGTTCTGAAGTTCTGTTTCTGAATTCTCCACTTAGCACATACTAGGAAATGACAAATCTGTATAATTTTCTTCAGAAGTCCTAGCACACTTTTAAAGCATTCAAAAATTGTTTAGCTTCTCAGTAAATTAATTGAATGACATTTTTACTTCTCTTTCTGAAATTGTTCCCTGCTATTAAGTAACTGTATTTATGTGGCCTCTCTACAGAGTTTGTGCTTCAGTTGCTTTTAGACAACCTCTTCAAACAACAGTAGTCTGAGCCTTATATTTTCCGTCAAGCTTCTTACTACACCATGAAAACACGAACTTCTACTAATGCTGACAGTAGAATCCATGTGCATTTTTCATCTGGATTTATTAACAATCCCTGTAGAAGTTATGTTGCAAATTCAAAGCCAAAGTAACTATGCTGTCTGAATTATTTGTTCTCCTTTTACCCTAATCCAGAGCAATGGTGAACAGATGCAATATGCTTCTTTTGATGAGTGACTTCCTGTCCTCAAAGGACCTTGTGAAATTGCCTCTCCTTTGCATTTCCAGATGGTCATTCAGAGGTTCAGTTGAATTAGGATTTGAAAACAGTCTACACATTAGCTCATTCTGTTCCCTGTGATTATGTTTTTATTACTTTTATGAGAAGAGTTTGCTGAAGCCTCTCTGATCTGAACATGGGCCATTGTTGCCTGGGACTGGGATGGCACCACATCCAACTTGTCCTTGGACAGTAATTTTGCAGACAAATTGGTCATAAATGACCTAGAAATGTAAAATTTATGAGAGTCTCTTTCTGCGCAGGGCAACTTTACCTTACCGTATCTCTCAGGGTCTTTAATTCTTCTGTCGCAATCTACTGGATACCTGTGTGCTGAATCTTTGGTGTTGTCTCAGTAGCAGAAGATTTAAGACATATATTTGGGTTTATCAATGGTTTGGTTTACACACTGACTTGAAGAAAGTGCCAGCAGCAGCACCCAATAAATTTTCCATTAGTAAAAACATCACCAGTTGTTTTCTGTTTCTTGTCCACATAGTTTTCCATAGAAAGTATGAGATGTGGATCACAAGAATTGTCTTTTTATAATAGGTCTCTTATTGATATTCTTCAAACGTGGAGAAGCACAGAGGTTTCTGTTTCTCAAAATATTTCCATGAATCATGTTCTGATTAAAAATGTATGCATCCTATCATATGCATGAGCACATCTCACCCTGAGATGTGAAACTTGTGACCTACTTTGAAAACAGCACTATTCCAGTTTCCCAACTTCAACTGGACTGTCTTTCTCATTATCTGCAGCAATTTCCTGCACTGTGTTGGAGTCCGCTTTGGATGTGACCTACTGCCTACAGTAACCCTTGCTGTCATCCATCTTTATGTTGGCAAGCTTCCATTTTAATGCCAACATTCCTGCAAGAAAAACTGAAGAATGACACTGAATCATGTAAAGTCACTGTAATTCTTTCTCAGTCAAGGAGATTTATTTTGATAACCTGAAGCTTTCAACTCTGTGGAGTATCTGGATGACCGGGCTCCTGTTCCTCTGGCCTTTGGTAGCTGGATGATTTCATGAATCTGATACAGAGTTGAGCTCATTTGTCTTAATATTCCTTGTGTTCAAGGTTTGGATTGCTCTGTCCTACTTTTCACTCCCATTAAAATTTTCCCTTTTTCTGTCATGTGCTATCAGAGTAAATGAATATTTATCAGAGTAAACTGATAAATCTGATATAAACTCTCAGAGTACTTCTGGAGGCAGTGTGGAGCTGGCTTCTACTGACCATATTATAGGAATGTGCCTCCTAAAAGAGGTGCCTTTTTCCCTTCCCTTGAAGGAGATGGAGTCTGCCTGCCTAGCTGTGTGCCTAGATGCTTAAGTGACTGCATAGGTATTTCTGTAGGTGCCAATAAACCATATCAGCAACACGAGAGAGTGTGAGTGGGGCAAGAGGAAGCCTGGGTGGAGGTTTAACAGAATACAGGTTGACTGGTGAGAGAGGGGATGTGAAGCGCTAGGAGTGGACTGTGGATGAGTAAGCAGAGAAATGGAAGGGTTATGTTGGAATATAATCAAAGAAAGAGAAGTATGAGAAGCTAATCTGAAGTGGAGAGGTTTTTTCATTAAAAAAGAGGGCCAGAATTAGGTGCAAATCATTACAAGAAGTGAGGAAAAGGAACAGTCTGTAGAGGATGATGAGGTACAGGAGTACATGGGCAGAAGGAAGATCTGTATTTCTGTCCTCTCCCTAGACAGGAGATGGTGCTGGAGACCCTGTCACCTCAGACAGCTAAAGGAGGAAGAGTGCCCTTGTGTACAAGTTTTAAGTAGACTTCCCCACTTACAGTGGGAAAGTGGAGGAACTTTTATTTTAAAAGTTTATTTNAAAACTTGACTATGATATGATCTTAGAGTGGGGAAGTGGAGGAGCTTTTATTTTAAAAGTTTATTTTAAAAACATGGTGCAATGTGATAATTTTGTTTTCATCAGAAGTTGGCAGCCACAGTCTAGTTTACTTCACAGTCCTTGCAAATTCCTGATGTATATTTATCATAGAAAGACATATTCCACCTCTGTACCCTTTATGAGTTTACTTTAAATTAAATTCATTAGGCTCTCCTAAGCTAATTAATGAGATTCTGTCATGCTTAAGAGGGCCCCAAATACATTATCGTATTAGTTATGATCTTTTGATTAGATGTTGCCTTCAGTTTAATCATAGGTACCTTTGAGAAAATTAGAAGTAGTTGAAGAGTTTATTTTGATATTGAGAATACAACCTGTCAATTTTTTGATAAAAATTCTATGTGTACCCTAAATGTTACTACCACAAACAAAATAGATCAATAACAAAGCATGATGAACTTAGCCTATGGTCGATCATATCCACCCCAACACAAAATTGTTACTTTCTCGTAGGTAATTATTTCCAGTGAAAAACTCTGACAACAAAATTCAGAGGAGACAATCATTTGTCTTTTTTGCATGAATAGCGCAGATTTCATCACAATTGTGTTATTTAAAGTTTTAGCCATAGTAAAGTATTGCTCAAATATCCTGCTACAAGAAGAATCAATGTATGTGGAATAAGATGGAGTGCTTGGAAATACTAATTTTTCTTATATATGCTTAAAAATTATATATGTAAGGAAAAATTAAGGAAATCTATTATTTCCAGCAGCCATGCCATAAACTGTTTTGCATCCCATCACCTGGATTGCAAAGAATACTTTCAATTTAACATGTATTTCATGCAAGTTTTCATTTTTTCTATTCAGAACATGGGTTATTTGCAATACAGCACTTAATAAATCCACAGATTGAATGTATCTCCTATAATACATGGATAGAACATTTTCAAAGTTCGTCCTTTAAATTCAGGGTTCATCATTTATTTCAGGAAATAAAGTGTTATGTGTTAGAGATACTGCCTCTACAATTATATCTGGACCATGTGTATTTTGAGTTTTCTTTAATGATGAACCATGAAATCTTTACAGGTTTAACTGTATGAGAAATTTACTTTTTAGCTCTCAAGTCAAGTGAGAAATTCATGAAACTCTGTTTCTTCTACTTCTTGAAAGTATCATTTAATTTACAAAACAACAGTCCAGTAGACATAAAATTAAATAAGTACTATTTTTTGTTTGCTTTTATCTCTTGGAGGTCATCATTGTGGCACACAAGTTTATTCCAAAATAACAGAAACAAAGAAATTCTATGAAGTGTTGCAGCATGAATATGCTGTTCCTTCACTTGGAAGGAACTTGGGTAGCCAGTTATGTCCTGCCACTATCTCTACTATCTGCTTTCAGTCATATTTTACGACTCTAATTCTGCTGGTTTTCCACAGCTCCTTATCACAGCAGCCCCCCAAGCATGCTGCAGAGCTTCAGATCACTACACATGGGGACAACACAGTGAATGGGTCAGTGGAGGAAGATTTGAGGAATGTTCGGTAAATCAATGCGAGAAAGCAGACATTTCTGAGAGGCAGACAGTAGCCATGTGTTTGCTTGGGCCAGATGGAGGATGAGAAAACACATACTGCTGTGTTGCTTAAATTCTTGTTTTATTGCTTTCACAGAGCATAGTCAAAACCTTAGAAGCTGAACAGAAATGTTTCTTAGGCAAAGGTACTCACAATTTTATCACAATTTGTGTTAAATGATAGTCCTATAGATTGTTTGGTGTATTACACAGATGTTCCAGGCCACAGATGAACAGGTTTTGGCATTCCATAGAAATCAAACAGAGACATTTTATTGTTGCTGAGAGTCACAGGAGACTGTGTGCTTCACACAAGAAGAGGTTTCCTTGCTGGTAGTGAAGGAGCTCAAGTTTCCTGTCAGTACTGCTCACAGCAAACTTTTTGTGCTTCATCCAACTGAATCCATCCTTACCATGCCACTGCCAGCACTGATTCATTGCTTCTTATTGGGTCCCTGGTTTTGGAAGAGAGTGAGAGATAGAGGTATTTGCTCACTGTCATTTGAAAAAAACCATCAAACCAGACCCTGCTTCTCCAGGGTGACTTAGCAAAGAGCAGCACAAAGGTTACTAATTAAAGACTTTGCCAGAGTAACCAAGCTGACAGGCAAGGTGTTAGTAAAGAAAAGTGCTGCTGTGTTGAACCATTCAGACTGAGTGACTAAATTTTTCCCAAGAGGCACAGAACAGGATAGTGGGGATACACTGTGTCTGACCACACAGCAGTAGTACTCAATATCGAAAACAAAAAAGATGATGCATTTTTCCAGCACAGCACATGGCTGGATGGGACTGTAGCCTTTCACCCTGACATTCTCAGCAAAAGTTGCACTTTGTGTAAATGACTCACAGGACATGCCAGCTTCTGTAGTTAGGAAATATGTTTGTGCCCTCTGGCTTCATTAGAAACCAATAACCAGATCAGTAAACAGACTACAGTTTTTTGGCATTTTGGGTAAAGTTGCTTCTAGAATGTTCTTCTGTATTTGAAAGGAGGACATGACTCACTTAGCAAAGTTACATTATAAGTGCTGGCTTGAAAGTGTCCCATAATAGTTCTTTTCATTGCAGGCTTTCTGCTCGCAGGGGCTGGGAAGAGTACACCCTGCCACTCAGACCTGTTGTCCTTTTTTCCCTTGTTAAAGCAGTGCTTTGATGCTGGCATGGAAACAGCTGCAAACTTAGTGGGACTAAACACCAGATTTCTCTAATCAGATTCTTTGCCAGGGTCTTTGAGTATCAGCTCTCAAAACACCCACAGGGAAACATCTCAGAACAACACCAGTTATAAATTATAGTTGCCTGTTATTTGTAACAGTTACACTGTTTTCGTTGCTTTAGAGCACAGTAATGAGTTTGCCAAGGATGGAGAGAAGTAATCTCCTTTTTTTTTTTTTTTTTTTTAGTTCAAGAATCATATAAAAATACAATTTAAAGATGTAAAAAATCTACAGTATTGAAGTGAAGGTTTGGTGGCCAGTTTTCTGACCCAGTATAGTTTTTAGTTCCTGTTTATGTTCCTGTGTTGCTTCAGACAGCAAACTTCTCTGGCTTTTTTTGTGGAGGAGAAAGACTCTTCTCCACTTTGCTCTACCAATATATTTACAAGCTTAGATTTAGAGAGCTGAGAACCTGAAAGAGTCCCTAAGTGACATTTAGTCGTCTTCACATTTGCAGAGGCATTTTCCTGCTCTGAATACCTTTTCTTTTAAACTGTCTTTGAGTTGTCAGGTGACTTTATTTAATCAATCTCATTAGAAAAATAGTTCCGAAAAAGACCTTCAGTGATAAGACTAGAGATTGTGTTGGAAAGCAATGGGCAAAACAATCACAAAGGACAGTCTATATTACCATGCATTTAAGGTGAAGATTGCTAAGATATTGAATTGAAACATGCTGTTTACTGAAAATGAACAGAGCTAAGGCAGCTTTCTTTATCTAAGGTAAGTTCAATATAATTAACAAACTTGAATTTGCATGTTTTGTTCAAATGGCCAGTACTGAAGAGAAGCAACACATTATTTCAGCAAATGCACACTGGTATGCATGTGTAATGTAACTGTAGAACCTAATGACATAAACAAAAGAGCACTAATCATAAATGATTAGCAATATATCAACATTATGAATTAATTTTTAATAACACAGGCAAGATTTCCTGAGCAAAATTTCTTATGTAAGATTTGTATTCCCAAGGCATGATAATTTCTAACCAGATGTACAGTGTTATTGATGATGATATGAATAAATAGTAAGCCCTTTGAGGGAATATGGGAATAACACATTTAAGAAGAAAGGAATGGTTTACAGTGTGCACGAATATGAAATTTTGGAGGTTTTCTTTTCAACTCTGCTCTCCTCACCTCAGCTAGAGGTTTTACTGAAGGTTCAACTATCACCAAACTGGTGTAACTATTGAAATTCAATATTGAAGGGAAAGAATGAATGTAGTTTCTGATCTTCTATTGCCTGTCTACAGAACAGCTTTAATGATAAGAATACAGCACTGTTGTTTGTACCACTGTAGTAGTAAGAAAATCAGGAAAATATCTGGGAGGCTAATATTTTTAAAAGTGTATCTCACCTTGTTCTATTTGCCTTTGGAGATAGAAATTATGGAAATGTTTGGTTTAATTTGAATAGTCATTCAAACAATGGCTTGAAAAATTTCAGTACCAAAGACCACATTTGTGTGAACTGTTTGCTTGAAAGAACAATTTATTTTAAAGGGTTTGTTATAGATGTATTGATATTTTCCATTGTCTGCAGAATCAAATTCCTTTTGCGAGTCCTCATCAAAAATTGAAGATGGTTTGGGCTGGAAGGGACCTTAAAGATCATCTACTTCTAACCTCCCTGCCATGAGTAGGGACACTAAAACAGGCCTGCAGGTCTTTAAGGAATATTGCAAAATACCTTGAGTAACTGCATAGTATGGAACCTGTGTAAGAGCTGTAAGAGCAGGATGCTTATGGAAGTATCTAAAGGAACTATTCTGAATCTGGTTTGAATTAATTTAATCCTTACAGGGTTGTCTTCTGTTTGGTTCCTTTTATCTTTGCCTTATTCAGTTTTAGAGATAAAATATTTTTAATTTTTAAATTAACCTCTTTCTCTTATAGCATGTAAGTAAGTGTTACACTGAGTTGTTCCAAGGCATCTGTAACATATTAAAAATCTTGTTAAAGGTGACAAACTGGGCTTATCTAAATATATAATCTTCACTCATTGTCTACATGAAACTGATTAAAAATCCCAGAATACCCAAATGTTGTTTTGTATCTTGAATAAAACCTTGAAATGAGAATACCATAAGCAATGTCAACAGTAGGCACAAGAACATAACATATCTACATGGGGGGTTTTTATTTTTTACTTTTTTTAAAAAAAATATAATTACTGAATTAAGTGTTTATTAAGTTTATATAAATATCTATTAAGTTCATACTGTTGTTTTGGCATAGTGGATATGCACCTTTACAAAATATCTACAGCCAAATGACCTTCAATATTAAAACCCCCTCATATTTAATATTTTAATTAGGTCAATCATTATTTCATTCTTATTAAGCTGAATCAAAATACACCTCTCTCTTCCCTAGAGATATATATTCAAAGAGTAAATTACGAATTTTGAGAAACAAAATCATAAAATATTGAGGGGGAAGCACACTATAATGATGAAGATATTAAAAAT
Organism: Pachyramphus minor; assembly: GCA_013397135.1. Taxonomy (NCBI): domain Eukaryota; kingdom Metazoa; phylum Chordata; class Aves; order Passeriformes; family Tyrannidae; genus Pachyramphus; species Pachyramphus minor. Next base: position 325,057 of record VYXB01004457.1, read on the forward strand.
TGTATAATCTGTTCACATAATGTAATTGAAAACTCAGGTCTCTAGCATTAGATTCTTGTTTGCCCTTGGTTTTCTAGTGACATTTTGGTTACAAGGATTGAAATACAACCTGATGAAAATCAAACCCTGAATTTACTCAAGATTCCAATGAAAATTCTGTTGGTACAAAATGAGAACATGGTCTGAAACATTGTTTGAAAACAAATTATACTGGATAAAATATCTCTTCCTCCTCTGGAGAAAGATTGCTTAATTAAGATATGTATTGAATAATATCAAGTGTGTTGCAGAAGCTCAGAAAAGAGTAATTGATTCCAGCTGAGGTTCATTCTGAGCTTCTGGCTTGCTTTGAGTGGTGATCTCAAAGTGAAACTTAACTGTCTCATATCATTGTGAAGGCAAAACATAAGATGTTTGCTCAGACCTAGAAGAACTGAAACTGCTGGTTCTGGACATCTGTTTCACCCATCTTTCTGGGTTAGTGGCTTTACTAATTGATAAACACAAATGGAAACAATCTCCTTGGGCACTGTCTGTTTTCTCATCCATCCCAAATAATGTCTCTCTGCTGATTGGCTTATTTTCTTCATGCTTTTACTTAGTAACATGTGCAGCAGCCAGGTAGGGAAAAGGACCAGATATGAGTCAGGGTAGTGGATCAGCTGTTGTTGAATGACCAGGGACAGTGTGCTGCCCTCTGGCACCACTTCCAGCTGGAACTGGGGCTGCTGACTAGACTGATGAAAGTCACTTGGTTTGTCCCCAACCAAGTGAAAAATTTTGACACACAGTGTGTCACCTGCCATAAGACTACTTGTTTTGCCAACAGATATTGAAAGGGAAACACAGACCCTCTAGACTAATCTTTTGACCAGCAAAAGGAAAGCTACTTACCACTGATTTATTTTCAAGGTTGGTTAGCTAGGCCTTGACACACTGCTGTTTTGGACATCAAAAAGCTCCACAGTGTTCTGTGGTTTTATCCAGCCTTGCTGTTAACACATTTTATTCCACTCTCTCACTCCATGTTTGCTGAAGGCATGAACTGCCTTATGAACTTGTCCTTGAAGCCCACTGGAAGGCAGTGTGAGCAGAGAGCACCACAAATGGAACTTCCTACATCACTAGAGACTGGCTGCCCTTCAGTATGCATCAGCTCTTCTCTTGCTGCCTCTTATTTTGGAAGTGGGAACACACCAGATGTCTGTCAGGAAAATGCTACAGCTTATGACAGGAATTAATAAAGTAATGAACACTGTGCTGGAGGCACCGAGTGCAATCTAGCTGCTGTATTTGTTTGAGAAATTTTCTGTTTCACATCTAAGAGTTATACATGAAGAAGCAGACTTGTTTCTCTGTATATTATGATTTTATTATGTGAGAACTGAATGAAAATCAAGTGAATGGCAACTCGTGTTTGTTAATGAACTTGCAGTACTTGGAATAACAACAATGATTACTAGCTTTGACCTAGGAAAATGCTAGGTCATGTGCCTGCTTTTCTTTTTTTGGAAGTTATCAAACATATTGCTAAAAATGTCTGCTGCTACTGCAAGTTTGCCCTATTTCACTCAGTGTTGCATTTCATTGGGACTACAGTATTCTAATAGATGCCTTTATTCATAATTTTCATCTAGATAGTGCCCACAGTCCATTATAAAGCTAAACTGTAAGAAAGATCCATTCCCACAAGAAATATATATGCATTTGAGGTTAAACCCCACAACAACTGAGCAATTTACAACATTTTGCAGTAGGAAAACTGATCCCACATTAAGCCATTATAAAAAATGCCAAAATGGATTATTAAATGGTGACAATTTGCTAATTAGTATTCATGTGATCAAAAGAAAATCCTCTTCATTCCTCTGACGATGAAGATGTCTGAAACAGAAACACCTATCACCATCAAGACTCCCTGAGGATGTGCTTAGCTGGTTCTATCTTCCCATGCCATCTTGTTTCTGTAAGAAAGGTCAGAAGCAGCAAGACAGCTTTGAAATTACATGATGAATTGAGCTATACAAATACTTTGTTGTTGCTTGGGCATAAACTCTGTTCTGTAAACAGAGATAAGTTGTCTCAACTCTTGGCAGCAAGTCAGCATTAGTGCTCCAGAATGAGCTGGTGGCAACCCTATGACTAGGAGATCTCTTAGTGCTGGCTGAGCCGGAAGCCTGGCTTAGGCATTACCCTCTGACTGCAGAGCAGCCATACATGTGTTGTGGCAAGGTATTGCTCTTCCATGGCCTTGTGGGTTCATGTCTGGTAGTATTGGCCACATTTCCTGAGTCACCTACCAGATTTAAGACAGATTTCCTGGCATGTTGTTTTGGTTTTTTTTTGTGAAAGGAGAAATAGCACCACACTCCCAACCACTCACTTAAACAAAACAAAAAAAATCCATTGAAATTGTCTGCAAAGGTTCTGTGAAGGTTCTATGGACACTGGCATTATTTGCACACACTTTTCTTGCTAATGGCATCAATAGTAAACACCTGATTTTGTGGTGACTTTTTTTGTTTGGGTTTTTGTTGTTTTGGTTTTTTTTTGTGAATGGAAACACTTGCTTCTGGAGCTTCTTAATATCAATCTTAAAATATCCATTATAGCCACACAACCCCTACTTACTACAGGGTTTTTTCAGGTATTTTTGCCATGCACAAGTACATTTTGCAAGCAGGATTTACACTACTTAAGAGCAAAAATTAATAATTTATTAGGCAATCAGTCATCAGTCAAATAGGGAAGAGTTAGCCTATGTTGCTCTTTGGAACTGTCTGGTCCTTGCTGAGTTGCCATCTGCCAGTGCTCTGCTTTCTTTCTTTAGGGTTATATATTGGTTGACTATTTTTCCTCTCATATGCTTTAGTTGTTAACCATTACCAATTATTACTCAAAAATTGTATCTCTGTCTGTGTTTTCATTTTGGGTTTGTTGAGTGTTTTAAGCTTTAGCTCAAATACTTTTTAAAACCTAAACAACAGTTTTACCAATCAAATTCAGCTGAGGCCATGCAGCCTGGCTCCATCATGCTATGCTTGGAATAATAGATGGCTGAACCCTGGGGCCACAGGTTTCAGCTGCAGCAAGCTCTTTGTAGCCTTTGCAGAGCTGCCTGCTCAACAACATCTGATGATTAATTTTATAATCTTTATGATTTCATGCTTTTCCTGAACAAGACACTTATTGGAACCTATCTATTTTTTGGTCTAGATAGATCTACAGCACACAATTCTCCTGTGAGTCTGGTATGCTCAGCAGTTGTTATATACTTTCAGAATGAAGATGTTGTATAGCTTTTAGCTTTACAGTGAGCCATATAAAAAACCATCATAAAGACAGAAGAGTGTTGTTTGTTCTGCTGAAGATAACCTTCCTATTCTGCTGAAGATAACCTTTCATCTTCAGAAGGTGATCCTGAGCTAGAGCTGAAAAGATGAAGCGGAGTGATATGTTCATTGCTGTGTGATAGTAACACTGATACTATTAAAAAGGATAAGGATTTGCTCTTGGGATCAAAGAGATCAAAATACCAGAGAATCTGAGAAAGTTTAATCCCTGGACACTGCAGTGGTATCTGGTGAAGCTTGCCTCACTTACACCCTCTTCCAGGACAGATCAGAAAGCTAACCACTGGTGATACACAGCACAATGGTTGCGGTGGTAGCTATGAAAATGGGAGGCAAGGGTGCTGGTGCTATGCAATTCTGTAAAATTGAAAATAGAAAGGATATATTTTATATCTTAATAAAGCTGAGTCAGCAGTGGGCCATTCCAGCAATGAGGGTTAAACACCTGCTGAAGCTCTATTAACAGAACTGTGGCCAGTAGACTGAAGGACGGGATCATGAAGTGTGGTGTCTGATTTTGAGCTCTACAGTACAAAAAGAATGTCAAGGAACTGCAGAGAATTGGCAGAAGGTCCACTTGGATGGCCAGGGAGATGGTGCATATGGCATACACCATGAATTACTGTGAATAGAATGGGTTTTTCTAGCATAGAGGTAAGAAGGGTAAGTGGACACAACTTACTGGCTCCTGCTACCTAGAGGGGAGGTATGGAGCAGGCAGATTCAGTGTCCTCTTAGAGGTACACAATGAAAGGACAAGATGCCATTGCAGAAAGCTGTAGTAAGGTAAATTTTGCTGAGATATACAGGAAAAAATTGTATGCTGTTTAAAGAGAGAGAGAGTTAAACTACTATAATAGGTTGCAAAGAGAGACTTCAGAATTTTTCTCCTTAGACTTTTTCAGAATGTGACTGTACAAGACCCTGAAGAAACCAATTTACTACTTGAATTGGTTCAACTTTGAGTAAAAAGCTGGAAAAAAGCCTTCCCTAGATCCATCCCAACTTAAATTTTTCCTATGATTTTCTGCTCATAAATTACATATCTTACCTCAGTATCTCTTCATTTTGTGTCCCTGGTGGAGCTGCTGAGCAGGAAGTTAAAAGGTAATATATAATTCATAATTCTTCCCCAAACTGGGATATGCAAGAAACAATTCAAAATAAAACTAGTCCTTCAGACTGCCAGATTTCAGTGGTGGACTGTTTCCAGCTTTTGAATCTTGCAGTCTGATTCAGGTAGATCATGTATTCAAGTTCTTATAAATTAATATTGTCAATGTAGAACTAGATTATCTAATTAAAGTTTTGCTTCCCTCTGATAAATTGCCTTATTTTTTAAGCCATCTGTGCTGCAGAAACACAGATGCTAAATGATTGAAAAAATAATTTTTGTCCTGACTTTGATTTAAATTTAAAATTAAATTTAAACTTCAAAATATCTTCCTGGACCAACATTTGACCGCTCCGACTCTAGCACTCCCATTGTAGAGCTGGGCATGACTCAGAAGATTTTCAGAAGATGATTTGAAAAAATGTTTCCTATGTGCATGTTCACAGATGTGTTTTGCTGTACCCACGTAGTTTATTTTTTGCACTCTATTAAACAGAGGTTTTGTGGCACAGATTTGGCTGACAGGTCCATTTGACCGACAGGACATGTCTCAATCTGGACTGAGGCAAATGCACTGGTGTTCCAGGGCAGTGTGTTAACATGTGTGGAGGGTTACTGGATGTGCTTGAACACCTTCCTGGCTTTTCACTGGCTCTCGAAGAGACTGGTGCTCTTGTCTGATCCTTTTCTAATCGCTGCCTCAACTGTTGTTAAAACTAAGAAATTAATATTCACGTGTTGGCATTGTAAAGGAGCATAATTATGACAACAATCATTTTTCTTATTGCATGTTAGCAACTTGAATATAAGAACTATTACATTTGAAAATAATTTAATCTTGATATCAAGCTTATAGTCTTCATCTCTTTTCACATCACCCTGTTTTCTACTCAGAACACTTAGCCTAATTGGCAGGTATGACTTTAGCATGTGTTTTGATAGAGGTATTAACTAGAACAAACCACTCTGTCACCTGGATACAAGGGTAACATGTTACTGTAGACTATATTTTTGCACCAGTTACCAATAGTGTGTTGTTCTGAAACTGGTGATAATTGTACATTGATTCTCTGGAAGTCCATGCTTTACAGGTGAGAATAAGATTTTAGCTGTTACAACGGTTTCTATTTGGCATTCTAAAGCCCAGGAAAATTAATTTAACTTAAATGGACTTTGTATTATGCTCACTGGGAGAGTTCTCACCTAAATGTGCAGATCTGAAATGAATCAGACACTGAAATGAATTAGTATAAGCCAATCTTCTAGGTTTTCCTTCTAGTCCATATGAAGACAAATGTACCTCCAAAAGCAGATGCAATCACCTGATCTGTATCTGTGGAAAGAATTCATCACAGGAGCTGAACACCTCTTTATGGATAACAAATGGTACATTTTCTGATCTGAACAAGGTGTACATTGTCCTTTCATTTGAGCATCTGTTTTTGTTTTAATCTTCAACAGCGTCACTTCACAAAGGGAAGGATATGAGTTTGCGCCACCATAAACTAATGACAAACTTTGTCCAAAACCTGATTTACTCACTTGTGGTAGTGCATGTCCCAACAGACTGCCTGTGCAGTCCCCTTGCTGCACTGAATGGTAGACCCAGCCAGATATGATACTGGCACACTTTACCTATTTACAGAAGGTAAAGGTTCTTTAAAGGTACTTCTGTAGGTTTACATCCATATGAGCATATTTTCCATGCTTTTTGTAAATTTGCTAGAAGCACATATATTGTACTCCTGTACCTAGCTTCACTTCCTTCCTGAAAGTCCCTCCTGCATTTTTGCTTGATATGGGCTGGTGTCTGCCCCCAGGAAGCAGTTGCACTGTCTGCATTAACCTCCTCTATAATGTGTACAGAAGGCTCTGGATGTGTACCGTGGTCCCATGTATGTAACACCTACCCAGGAGCAGCTTGTGCTGAAGTCCTGATCAGTCCTCTATCCTGACCCAACTCCTGGCACCACTGCAATGCTCCTGTATGGTTGTGTATGAAGATATGAGCAGGGCAGCTTTGTTTGTTAAAGGCTCATTCATAAGCCATGTGGTTTGCCCCATGGTCTAAGAGTACACCATGTGGAAAAGAGCAACTAAGGCTACACAGGGACATAAACTATATAGAATCCAGAGCCTAAGGCAGTAATGCTAAATTCAGAAAACCAAGAAAGTAATCAGTTGAAAGTAAAACCCAGAGGAAGGAATTCATTATGAGCAGCAGAATCTGGGTTGCTGATATGTTGTCTTTGCTGGTCATTCTGACTCACCAGCATGCTAGTCTGTCTAAATGGCTGCAGATACGTTGACTTGCCTTGTGCCCACAATCAGTCTCTCCAAAAGCGTTCTCAGACAGCGTGAGAAAAGCGTGACCTGACTCACGCAGAGCATGGCTGCTCCCAGGAAACATGAGTGCTCCAAAATCTTACCCTAGCTGGGAGCACTGCTATTGTCTCAGAGCTGAGGGGTGCCAGGAGGGCCTGGAGCAATCTAGTGAGGAGTTAATTAAAAGAAAACAAGTTACAGTTTCATCTCATTTGCTGAGGAAGATGGTTGACTCAGTTGCAGCAGGCTGCCAGTGATTTGCTGTGCCAGGATGAAAGACCATCCTCTTCAATCACTCCCCAGCAGAGCAAAATTACCAGTGTCAGAAAAACTCATTTTGTGGCATTAATCAGAATGGATTAAAATGGAACAGTTTCTCAGCTGCCCTGCAAGAATAGCTGTGGGACATCAAAGAGAGCCTGTGATCCACTAAACCAGAAGACTGTGTCCTCTGCTTTGTAATATTGTAGTCAGCCAAACATTTATTAGAATGACATGCTAACTGCATTGTGTTTAAAAGCACTTTGCCGTTTAATCACTTGTGTCCTATCTCTTCCATTGCAATATAATCAGGTAAGTAATCATCCGGTGTGTTCAGGTTCTATTATTGGAGGAGTTTGAGGATCCATTTAAAATCCTGGACTGCTTCTTGATTTTAGGTATTCAGTAATGTTGGATAATGGACTACTCCAGAGTCCACTCAGTCCATTAGGAATAAATCAATTGCTATATATGTTATGGCTGCATGCAGTCATTTTAAACAAGGTTTCCCTGGCTGCTTTGGAAAGTATTTTTCTTCTTCTAAGGAAAGAAAAAGCAGACTGTATGTAGAATTGTGGTATTTATAATCCAAAAATATTCTTGCCTTGAAAATGTGTTTCTGATAATGTATTTGAATTTGCCTTATAGTAACATATTTGACGAGAGGGAAAGGTCTTCCTAAAAATCCAAAAATCTGGATTGCCTGAGGAACTTGAAAAGGTACAAAATGTCTTACAGTATTTTTGCTCTTGAAGAAGAATGTATGTACAAGCTGCATATGCAGTAGATATATCTGATACTATTTTCAAATGCAAATGAGACAAATATGTGTTTGTTCAGACTCTTTTCCACTTTATGTAATATCCCATATCTACTATAGTCATGTATATGTCATTGCTGAGTGGAAACCAATAATTTTTACTCAAGAGACCCACAGAAACCCTAGACCCCTCAGCATCTCATTGTGATCACTACCATACTGTCATTAAAAGTGTCTCTTGCAAAAGTTCTTGGGACTGTAATATATAGTTCTGTAAAAAAGCTTGATGATCAGTACTAAGCAGAAAACCAACCAACCAACCAACTAAATAACAACCCCCCACAATAAAATGCTAAGAATTGCTAAGAAAGATGAAAAGAATAAAACATTGTGATTCCATCATTATCAAAAAAGACATGCTTATACTGTGCTTCTCCAGTCTCTCCCCAGCTCAACAATACACAGTGCCATTGGAAAAGATCCAGAGGCAAGTCACAAGAATGATCAAAACTATGCAGTGGCTTCTATATGAGGAGCAAATAAGTTAAGATTCTTCAGTCTGCAAAACCAGACAAACAAAGGGAAAGTACAAGAGAAATCTGTACACTAATAAATGCCATGAAGAGGATGGATAGGAGCCTCTTGCTTATATGATAAGGTTTAGGATAAAAGAGGTGATGTTCCAGGGGTTTCAAGTTTACCAAAATTCAATAGAAATCCATGAAGATCTATTACATATGAGGACACAACTTTTGTACCATGAAGCTCCTGAAGGCTGGAAAGTGTTCTGATGAATTACTACCACATGTTTTCTAAGTTTTTTTATACTTTTTACTAGACATTCACTTTTGGCTAGAGCCAGCATATCGAACTAAATAAATCTTCCTCTTGCCTCAGTACACCTATTCTTACATAACCTGAAACAAATTGCAGCTTAAAACCACGAGAGTTTCAGTATGGAGCACAGATGAGGAAGGAGGAAAAGGGACAGCATAGCATGACACTTGAAGTACATACCCTGTCCCAGGCAGTGCCCTTGGGAAGGCTGGAGCATCACCAAGTCTTCTGTCAAGTTCACAGTTGTAAAAGGCATTTTTTTTTTCTCCAGTGAGAATCAGATATTTATGCCAGTAGAACTAAGACTGTGTAAGATCTTCATTCCTTTACATAAATGGCAGAAACTAACATAGCTATTGACTTCTGAATTATTGTTTTAATTTTTCTAACAAATAATGTCCACTTTAAACTTCATTGGAAAACTTGCTTAGATCTTTGTTTTGCCATGACTCCTTTGATTTCAGCATTGCATACAAAGACAGCATATTCTGATATGCAGGGAAATGTCTAATCTATTTGGTACTTAACAGACGTGTTCTGTCTTCAGATTCACCTGCAACATCAAAGCACCAGTTCTGCAGAAATGTCTCACAAGGTTCAGAAAAGTTCACTGGAAAGATGTTTGTGAACTCAACAAAATTTCATGGTTTTTTGGCTTTATGGTCTCCCTCCTATTAGAATTCCTGCTCATAGTATGAAGGAATATATCACATAGGAGGCACGGAAAAGGTTCTTAGACAAGCATGCATAGGGTGATTAAAAAGTTCTTTTCCTTTGAACCAGGCCTGAACTTCAAGCTGCACAAGCTTAGGAGACACTTTCAACCACCTGGTTTCAGGAATACCAATCTACACATCTGTAACACTGATTATTACATTTAGAAATGGCCTCTATATAGCCCTTGTCAAAGTCCCTGGAATATTTTCATTTACACTAGAGTATTTTAGTACATCAGAAGTTAATTTATGTTATGATTTTGTCACATTAACTCACCCTGATTTGCACTTTTCCCTGTGAGTAGGTGGTGCAAGCAAGGTGGCTGGCAGACTTCAACCCTGAGATTTTTAGATCAAACAAACTAAGCTAACTTCAGTGCTAGACCGTTGTACACCCTCATGTGAAGCAATGGACCATTTCCTAACAACTGGGCTGTGCTGCATCACTAAATCTAAAAAATTTTTCTGTAGTGCCAAGCAGAAGGGATGAGTCAGATCCCTTCTGGAATTGTTTCTCTGGAAAATTGTACAGTGCTTAGAGATTCATTCATCTGAGCTATCCCATGTGCTTATGTTATGACTTTCAAATCATAGCTGAAAACCTGCCTCTAATATGAAGATTAACACCAGTCCTCGGTAACTGACACAAACTGTGTCTTTATTGTACATTTTTGTATTAGAATGCAGAATCAGTGACCCAATGTCTGCTTATAGGAGTGGCATGAATAAAACAGTGGACGTGCTCCCAGTTTCATCTGGACCAGATTTTATGTCTAATCAAGTCATACTTAGCTGCAAGCTATCACTTGATTACTGAAACCCCTTCTAGTGTGATGCAGAAGCTCAGTTTATGCAGAAAAATTAATTGCTTCCATTTCCAGGATGTTCAGTCAAATCCTTTGAACATTCATCAATATTTCACAAAAAAAACCACCAACCAAACAAACAAAAAAAAAATTCAGTCTGTATTTGTGGGACCGGAGTCTCTGCTTTATCTTCAGGGAAAAAATTGCATTTTAGTGGATATATTTTACTCTGTGAGTCAGAATCATCCAAGAAAAGGATGAGTCAGTAGACCAAAATGATTTTTCGAAGAGATGATTACATCTTAAGAGGGATGACTTGTTACTGCAACCCTCAATCTCAAAAGTGGTTCCCTACAGAGGTATATGGAAGGGAGGAATACCACCCACTGACTTTGGAGAGTGCCAACCCCAAAATGCATGTATACATTGCAGTGGCTGCCCTGATGCTAACTTGTGTAAGTGGCTCTGACCCCAAAGTAACATAAAAGAGTAACCTCGGTTGCTGCTGCTCAGATTGCTGTACCAGAAAAGTGCTCAGCAAGACGCTGCCACCCTGCTTAGGGTGGGCTTTGTAGCCAGCACTGAACTCAGAAATAACAAAGTCCTATGGCTGCCAGGATCCAAGGTGGTCTGTCTTAGGTGGGTTCCCGCCAGTCTCTGTGTCTCAGTGAAGTTCTGTACTGAGCCTGTCTGTAGGGCCTTTCTTTGCTCCAAGAATACTGTGGCAGGTGGCATTGAGTGCTGAGCAGACAGATGCTCTTTGGAGTTAATGCTTTTCTGACACTGCTGTGTGCTGTAGTGAATTGCATTCCTCTTTCTATGTTACGTTTTTTGAGAGGTAATCCATTTTTTGATTCCAGATGAACCTGTGGGATTGTCCATAAAATAAAAAATTCTCCCACTTTGGGATAATTTTCAGTATAACAGGCATACATGAACAAATTTTAGAAGGGACCATTCTCTGAAGCCTGAAGTATAGTCTTAAATGAGGAAGGATGTGCAGGTGGCTCTGAATCTCTCAGACAAGAAAAAAGAGGTTTATTTCTTGACTCTACTGCAACATTTTTGCATGTGCTGTGGAAATAATTTGGTCTGACATTTTTGAAAGCACTGGCTGCCTGAGGACACAGACTTAAGACTGCCAGCCATGCAGAATATCTTGAAGGATGGTAGAAAGAAATTTGGTATGGGCAGCTGTGGTGGCAAGAGTGGGGATGAGGGACTATAAGAGGACACAATAGAGCTCTGCTACCTTCTGTCTCACTGACGTGTGCACTGAAGGTTCACCACGGATATGTGAAGATTCACCTAGACTAGAACTCTTCTAGCACAGAGGAGGTCACAGGGAGGAGAGGAGGAACAGAGAAAGGTAGCTTGGATACTTCCTAGAACAGTCTCCCAATTGGCAATGTTTCACAGTTGAGTGCCTATCAGAAAGTTCAGTGCTTGTTGAAATGTGAAACATTCTGCTACAGTCTAAAGTTTGCAGCAATCTTACCCATACCCTTCATTATTTCAGAGTGCTGCCCACAATGTCTATGCTAAAGATTTTTCTGTATTTTTAAAAATACACAAAGTAGCCTTGCAGCATCCTCCCAAGCTGTGCCCGGGAAGCTGATTAAACAGTCATCTCTCAGTGCTTAGAAAAAGTGAGGACTTAACTGGGATGATGTCTATGGACAGCTGCAGTAAAAACATACTAAGGTTTATTGGCAGTGCTGAAAGGATGAAGTGCAACTCAATAAAGGAGCTTGGTCAGTGTGTGAACTGGTAAATGAATGATCAGTGTAGCTGTCATGCCTTTTAATAAATAAACTCTTTGAGCAGAAGAAAAATTATACTGAAACAAACTTAACCACAGCACTTTCAGGAACACTACATGCCTCCTTCAAAAATAATTTATAGACTACTTGATTCTGATATTTATTCAAATAAAAGAGCAGTAGATATTTTGACCCCTTCAAATCTGAAAAGATATTTCTGTATTTGCCATGTGCTAGCCCTGGCTTTTGCTGCATGTCACTCATGCCAGTTCTCATAAGCTGAGGTACTGAAGAAGATATTTCTCCCTGGAAACAGAAATAGTGTTTAAAAAAGCCCTGGTAATTGTGTATATGGCTCCTAATTTTAATCCACAAACAAACCACTCCACAGCTGCTTGGATGACAAACTGAGGAAATGCAGAGGGTGACAGCCTGATACATCTGCCTCAACAAGTGTCTTGTCCATTTTGCTAAAAATGATGGCTCCAATAGCAGGGAGTGGGCATAAGAGCTTCCCACAGCTCTTGGGACACAGACAGGCAGAGCTGAGGAGCTCCGTGAGTTCACTTGCCTGACGAGTGGGGTGTGATGCCTCCTCAGACCTCACCCACAAGCAGGGATTTGAGTCAGACTGATCTGCCACCAAGCAAACTGGATTCTTTGCACCAGAACTAGTGACTGGGATTTCAGAATCTTCCTGTTTGGAGCCTTAACTGAAGCAAGTATGAAGCTTTCCTGCTTTTTTGCAAAACGTATTTTTCAGGAGAAAAACCTTAATAAGAGCACCTATGTTCAGGTGCTCTGTTATTGCAGGCAGGATTTCAGGCTTCAACCTGAATTCAGCTGGAGGCAGGAGCAGCAGTGGCTCCCTTACACTGGGGCCAGAACACACTGATGCAGAGGACAGTCAAAGTGCTGTTGTAGATCCTCTTTTTGGAAAATGCACAAAGATGAGACATGACACTGTTTCTTTATGCACAACTACATAGCCATCCCTATTTAGATGGGAAAGTAGACCTTTTTTTACTTTAGTGGGTAGAAAGTCCTACTTTAAAAGGAAAGAAAATATAATGTAATGCAGAGATTTTTGCTTCCTCTGTAACTTGAATTTTTTAGTGGAGACATTTCAAATAGGCACAGTCACATTTCTCATTTCTGTTGCAAAACGAAGTGTAGAAACAACATGATGTTTGAATTTTGTACTTAAATCATTCCTCTGACAGAAAGCATCAGCCTTCATAGTCTATAAAGTATGGTCCTGAGACATCGGGCTTGAATAACAGGAAATTAAGATTTCTTAAATTAAATGCAAATTAGAAGAATTTGCAGAGCCAGTCTTAAAAACAGACAACGATTGTGTGATTGGTCTTGCTGACCAAAGACAATGGTATTTGCAGAAGTACCTGTATGAACAAACCCAGACAAATTACTGATGGGAAAAAAAAACTCTGATATTTTCCCCTTATTGTTGAATTGTTTGTGAATTAATTTTATTTATTCTAAATTTAAAATTTATTTGCTTAGTGATTTCTGAAGATAATATTTCTTTTTATGCTTTGTTACCCAGAAGAATTCATTGTGTCAGTGGCTCCCAGACTCTTCTGGGTGAGCATCCCACCCACGCTCTCTTCTTTTCCCTGCCTCCTCCATTTGCAGCAGCACTGTAGATCTGGGAGATGAAAGCAGGGGAAGATTTGTACCATAAACCATCTGGCAGCAGTTCTTTTTGCTGTCTTTTGTCACTCCCTTCCCCTTTGCTATTACCTGGGATCCAGAAGGGAGTCTGACAGCGGTGCTGGGGCCTCTGTGCTTTTCATCCTTGAGTGTGGGGGGAGGCAGTGCATGGCTCAGGATCCCTGCTTCACTGTTCCTGGACCCAGCTTTCACCCATTGCTCAATGCTGAGGATTCAATGTGCCTGTGTATGGAGGGCCTGACGGAATATGGGGTATATACTGGTTTAGAGCAGTTTATAATGCTACCTCTGCTGCTGATACTGTATGACCAGTGTCATGCTACAGCTGAACTGTGGGGGAAACACAGTACACGCATGATTGTTACCACTCAGGTGTGTATTATTCTATTTACTAATTCCTTATCACAACTCTTAAAATTTAGTTTCCTGTAAAGCAATCTGTAATATGTTCTCTGCAGAAATCCATAATTCCATGGTTGCATATGTAGCTAGGTCTTGGACCTAGACATTTGAATTGATTTTGTTTGTGAGTGGTAGGGAAGTTATTTCTTCTTCCTTAAATCTGGGTACTCATTTTAAAATTAGTGTAGTGTTTCCTTGCTTCTTCCCTTTGCCTGGCACTTCTTCCCTTTGCCCTTGGCTTACAAAGTTTTTATAGTTTAGGGATTGCCTCTTGCCTTCTGTTTGTTTACTGACACCACTGAGCCAAATCTGGATAGAAATGTCTAAGGGCAACCATAATAGTGGTCACAGCCAACTAATTTGCTACAAGAGCTGTAGAAACCGAGCATAACAAGAAAACACACCTCCAACCTGTTTATGTGTAAGTAAAAATGGCTGAATAGCTTTTTGCAGGGTTTTTGCAAGTTGAACTCAGATATTATGTTTCAGCTAGACTATGGAGTGAATCAGATAATAGTTGGGGAGGGTACTAATACTGCATTAATGAATTATGCTTTGGGTGGTTATATAGAAAAGGATTACCAACCTTGTGAATTTTATCCAGTGTGATTGATTGCCTGACTATTTAATGTGAAATCCCTGATTAGTCAGCCTCCCAGATGTTTTTTCTCTCCTCTTACAGTTCTATTTAGATATCCTTAAGTTTCTTTTTATGTGATTTTTTCCATTTATGTTCTCTTCCATAAAGAATTCTTTCGTCCTCCCCACTTCTTTTATTTAATTCCCAAATTTAAATTACACATAAAAAATGTCAGATCTGAAAACTCTGTCAAGCTGCAAGAGGGCTGATAAAAACTAAAGTGCACAATATCTTCCCCACACTATGAGGCACTGGAAGGTAACTGCTACTAATCTACCGTCAGTTTATAAGATGCACAGGGGTCATAATTCTTAAAATGTTTATGCCTCTATATGAGTTCATTTTCCTTGGTAATTCCAGTGAAGCAAATGAAAGTATATACAGAAGCAAAGAAAAAAATGTCTCAAAGTAAACTTACACACATGCTATGTCTGTATTAAAACAGGGGAAAGTCACGGGCTCTTGCACAGGGTCCCAGTTGTCTTTAGCTTGTTAGGATGTCCCTTGTGTGGGTCAGGACAGGCCAGCCCAGTCAGGACTTGCTGTGCACCCAGGCACTGTGGATGAAGCCCCTTGTGGGAAGCTAGGAAAGCTTAATAGTGTGGATGTGGTCAAACCATGCCACTTGCCTTCCTGGGAAGAGACCAAATTCTGCCACTGTTTGCTGTACTCAGAGGTATCCATGGAGGCCTCTACTGTATAAGGGAAAGCTGCAAAGACCACAAAATCCATGAATTTTTGTGTTCACAGTTAGACAAGATGTCTGTGATAGTTTTCATAACTCTGTCTGTCTTGAGTACTTGAAATTATGCTCTACTTACATACATTTTCCAAATATGACTTATTTTTTTCTGAGCCTTCTGGAGCTCTCTGAAACTGTCCTGCTCTTTCTCCTCATACCTTCCTGCACATAGGCTTCATGAAGACCAGAAGCCCCAGCTAGTTCCCTGAGTGTGGCTTCCCTTGTTGATTTTCCAGCTCAGATATAGAGGGAAATCAGGCAGCTTGATACAGTGCAAACTTTCAGATACATTTTGTAATGCAAGGCAGTTGGGCTGAGCTGTGGGGGTTAGGCTAGCAGTGACAATTCTGACCCACTTCTCAGAAGAAGAACAGACAAACTGTTCTCTTTGGTGAAACCATTTATGACATAATGTCAGAGAATGGTCCTTTTCTTGTTCTGTCCACCTTTCCTGGAAATGTCATATAGAATGACATAAATACCCTTCAATAAATAAAAAAATTAATTTAAGGTTCTTATTACAGGAAGAAGGATACTTATAGAATCACAGGACTTATTAACTACCTTCCTGTAACATATTAAGTCCTTACCAGTTCAGAAAATGCAGCACTTACGTCAGATACTGAAAAAATACCAAAAAGATTAGGGTCTTTATATAAAAGTACATGCAAAATAAACCTGTAAGAAAGACACTTGCAGAAGTAGAGCCTAGAAGTAGAGCTCTTCTGAGCTAATATAGAACAAAATTGGGCTTTTGAGAGCAGTGAAAGACCTGGCTCAATATTTTAGCATCTCAGTTGCTTAGTGTCTGAAATTTATCTGCAATGCCAGTTATGTTTGTTGCCAAACAGTTTCAAAATCCAATTTGATGCATGCTTTGGCATGAGGCTGTAGCCCCAGAGGAAATATGGTCATTTCCAGGCACTTTGGAAGATCTCTAATAGCTGCTCTGGCTGCATAAACTTAGGAAGTCTGAAGAGTCTGAACCTTTTTTGTTTACTTCTCTGCAGAGAGAGTGAGCCATCAGACTCTTCCTTACTGCATGAGCTTATTTCTCTGTTAAAAGACCAAAACAGGTAGAAGTATTATGAGGAGGTCATATATCCTTTCACAACTATTAATGTGATGAGCAGGAAAACAGGATGGGACACTAAGAAAATTGCTGTTCTAAAGAGAATTTGAATGCAAACCCATGTAGAATCAATGCTAGGGTCTAAGGTAGTTTCTACGGAGGTTGTTTGCTTTTATTATTTAGCACTTTAATACTGTTCACTGCTATTTTCTTTCTGTGTTCTTTTTCTCATAGTATCATCAGATCACTTGGATAAAGTGATGAAGAAGATTTGCTTTTAACACAGTGTACTGATAGTAGTCTGTCAGCTTTACTGTGGTACACTTCCAGCTACACACATAGAAATAGAAACTAAAAAACGATAATAAACAAAACAATACAGAGAATTTCTGAAGGAACTAGCAAAACTTTTTATTTCAGTGTTATTCCCTTTTGATATCAACAGGCAGGCATACAGAAGTCTTCCTAGTGGAAAGGTTATGAGACTATGACTGCATGAATACCTAAGAAGGAAATTAAAATAAGGGAGAAATGGATACTACAATTGGCAAGATATTTCTAAGTACTGATAACATAGATGAAGAGATGGTAATTTAGCATAGTGTATCACAGGATCAAAAATAACAATTATTTAAAATAAATTATTTGGTACTGAGAAAAATATCTTAGCTATGATTTTGTTCTATTTGGTATAATTTGCAATGCTTCCTACACAATGGAGAGAATTTGCATATCTCTTAGTGGTGTCTTTGACATGACTGACATATTTCATATGTCAGGGGTTTTTTCTTTCATTCTCTCCCCTGATAATCAGTCAGTGCTTGCAAAAACACTGTCATTGCTACTCTTTTTGTGGAACTGTCACAAAAAATAAACAGAAGAACTCTAACATGTTGCCTGAAACAGGACATTGTTTGAAAGCTCAGAACTTCACTTTTTTACAGGAGACAAGCTCTTTAATACCTGGACTGTTAGCACATATCCCATTCACAAAACATGAATTACCAATACACATCACACGTGGAAGTTTCCTTCCATTGTACAGACAGTTCTAAGCAACCGAACACATAAATTTCAGACTGAAGAACAGTGTTAGTTTCCCTATAGTAAATCCAAAGTGCAAAAGTTCTTTTATTATGAACTGAAAACAACACAATGAAATGAGAGGAACATTTTCAAGAACAGAATATGTTGACATCTGCTCCAGGAAAACACAATTCTAGATTACCAAACTTGAATGACACCCACTTTTCATCCAAAAATTATTTACTGATCGGATTCTTACAAAACCTTCAGCTAAAAGAATCCAAAAACCTGTGAAGCACCATTTACAAGAAATTCTGGGTATTTTTTGAGTATATTTGAAGCCATAAGACTATTTGTTGGTTGCCATATATCTCAAAACTCACTTTACCTGAAAACAAAACCAAATAAAAATTATAATTAGAAAAATCGTTAAAATTCCGTCAGAACATGAGCAGATTCTGATCTCCTAGAACACATAATTTCAAGATCTTAGTCCATCAAAGGATGTTAATCACTCTCCCAAAGGCAGCCCTGCCTGAGAAGACTCACAAATTTTCAGAAGAAACCCTCATTAGTGATGGGACTGGATTCCTCATCAAGGCACTTTTTTTTCCTCACTTAATTGCTAATAGACTCATACAAATCCCATCTGAACCTATTAAATTTTTGAAATACTGTAGAAAATAGTTTGGAGTGTCAATATAACAGGGTAACCCTTGTTACTAGTTCCTGGTTGACACAGTGTAAGTCAGCGAACAAACCAATTGTGTTTTCTGTTACCGTCCCCTTAATGCAATTGCAACTTGTATCCTGGAATTCCCACCCTCCTTGCTTTGCAGAGTGTTCCTGCAGAAGTATTTACTGTGGGCCTTGTGAGTCTTGCTTACAGCAACACAACAGAAGGGGCGAGCACAGAGGATGGGCAGGATCCCTGGATGAAAGCTGACACAAGAGAGGCTTGTGTTTTGGTGTAAGTAGCTAGGAGTGACTTGACGCTGTGGTGGTAGGGGCAATAAAAATCCCAGCATAAAGACAATGCTGGCTGTTAAAGACAAAAACATTAACAAGTACTACTTTGGACTAGTACTTTAGGTTGTAGTCAAGTGCTCTTCCTACCCCATCTCCAGTGCCTGAAGAGATTTTCACCTCCACCTGCTTCTTATTGCTTGTGTGATCACTTCCTAGTCCATTTCCAGTAAAATAGGCAGGATTAAACACTTTATGTAATTTAGATCATTCTGATGGAGAGAGCTCAGGCAGTCTTTACATACCTGCTAGCAGCTATGTGGAGGATAGCCTCCAGAAGGATGCCAGCAATCAGCTGGCCACAGGACAGCACCGAGGTTAGGAGAAGACTTGAGTCCACAGATTCAGATGCTATGACAATTACTTTTCCTAATTTTTCTGGAGAACAGTGATATCTTCTTGAGCATTGCTGCATTGTAACTGTTGGAAATTTGGACACTGAAAGCCAAGTCCAAGGCACATTTGGTGAAACAAGACCACTTTGCAGCCCATACATTAAAGATCGCTGAGAGTGGATGGAAAAGGATTTACGCTAGACAATAAAACTTTCAAATTGAGGAAATATTATAATTTTCCTGTTGTCTGTCTCCAAGTCCTGAGTTCTTAATTCCACTAACATTTCATGCCCACAGTTATTTCTTCTGTACGCTCTGGTTGACTTTTCTTGTTGAGTGGTTGCACTGGTATGAGGTTATTATCTAAGTTACTAAGTATTAGTAACTTTAATAAAGAATTTTTATAACTGTCCCTTTGTGGGCAGAAAGGACCCAGCGCTTAAAACAGGATGTTTGCAATCCCACCACATGCAAAATTACCCACTGTGTTCCCATGCAAAGAAAGGAAAAAATTCATTATTACCCTGACAGAGCAAACCACTTTGGCATGCATCTGATGGCTCTAAACATGTGAATAATCCCATTGCATGCCACAGATCTACTCTTGCAATGATATGCTCATATCACTGTTGCGACAGGATAGAACAATAGACCATGCCATCATGATGATGCCTGAAGAGGATACCACTACTGCAGTACATATAAACATATAAACACTCCACCAGAGTGACTCACTTAGCCTAAAACAAGTCTCACTTAGTCTAAAAACTAAACTGAAACAGTTCCAGATCATTTATGATAGAAATGCAGAATTTCTTTCCTCTTCTCTGCCAAGTTTTGACTTTTCATGCAGTTGGTATGTTAGAATTTCAGTCTTCGTGAGTTTGAAGAACAGGAGAGAATCATGCATATTAACAATGAATATTAGTTTCTTCCAGGGATACCTGGGTTGTAAGGACATGCTAAGCAATTCCGCACACAAAATAACATGTTTGGTGTTGAGTAAAGAGTAGCAAAGACTATGTCTTCTATAACTCCAACAGGAACTTGAAATTTGATAAGCTATTGCTCCTTCCACCTAAGGCTGTTTCCTTATTAAATATTCCAGATATTACAAGTGTTCCACTGGCAGCTTTATTACTGATGTGATATAAGGCAGGTCAGAAAACCCAGTATTCACAAAGACAATTGCTAAAGAGATACATGCTCCACTTCAGCTTTTCACCATTGCTAGTGTTGGTGAGGATATACTGGGAAACCGGTACCTTAGCTGTACATAAAAAGATAGATAAACTCATGTTTTCTTTCCCAGGCTGTGAAAAATGGCTAAAATTTCTATTGCCCCAGTAAAAGTGATGAACTCTTTCACCTTCAACAGCACAATTGCTTTTGGCAGGAACACTGGAAAGTTTTAATGGAAAAACGCTAGCATAGCTGCAAGATCAAGGTGAATGTCCATGTGCTCTTTCTGCAGATAACTGAAAACATGTTCCCAAGATGACAGACTTGTCTTGAGTATTGTTACTATATCTTGCTTAAGTGGAAAAGTAAAATAATGGCCATTAAAATATATTGGCTGCATATTGTAGGGAAAAAAACCTCCACATTTTGGGTTGCTACCTCTTCAAAGTTAATATTCCACAAATGTTAGACAGCAACTTCTACCAGGAAGTGAACTCTTTTATAATCTTAGGATATACTTAATCATCTTTTTCTAAGTAAATCTCCATGGAAAAAACATAGATGTTGAAAATGTTAAAAAACAAAACAAGTTTTTGGGAAGCAAACTACTTGAAAGAAAAGTAGTTTGAATGTAGGTGGTTAATTTAGTCGGTTTTAATGACTCATAAAATCAGAGGATTTTTTTTAAATTTAGAAACAGGGATGAAAGGCTATTCAAGGACTTGCAGGTGATGATAGTTTTCTTACCTGTTATTATACTTGTAGGCAACTTTTTGATAATCCCAGCTGGGGCACTACAATATGATTATGCTACAGGTGAGAGTGTCTTCTTGTACATTATAACAGAGAAAACAGAAGTATCTCACATCCACTAATAAAATGCCAGAATATCTGAGCTCTGCAAGTATCATTTTGAGCTGCACTTTTCACTTGGTTACGATGAAGGCTTCATCCAGCTGGCAGCTATAGTTCAATCATTATTCACTTGCCTTTTAATATTTTGAATTTTTTGAATTTGCATATATGGATAGTAATCAACAATAGAAAACCATCAGGAGTGTAAATAGTGTTTTGAAATGTATTGCAGAAGAATATTCAGTGATTAAGCTATGGTACTTCTTTATGCAGTCATATTTTGGAGGGACCAGACAACCTCTTTGTGCCTGCCTATTGCTAATAGACACCTTGATGGAGTATTTTCTCCCAAGGCTGAGAACTTCTGTT
This sequence comes from Pachyramphus minor, assembly GCA_013397135.1. NCBI lineage: Eukaryota > Metazoa > Chordata > Aves > Passeriformes > Tyrannidae > Pachyramphus > Pachyramphus minor. The sequence goes on from VYXB01004457.1 coordinate 346,336, forward strand.
TTTTTCTCAAGGCTTTTACACCATTAAAGTTCTTGCCCTTGACAGTCCTTGAGTGAACATAATCCAAGACACACCACACTTTCCGACAGCCTCTTTTAACAGACATTCCAATGCTTTTTTCGTACTTCATCTTTCATTTAGCCTTAATCGTCTTCCCTTGAAGGAGAAATGATACTGCTCACCTACAGCATTTCTAAGTATACAGTTCTTTGTTTAAGTTCTCGCTTTTGAGGTCGACAGTGAATTTCTAGGGAGGTAATTGAGTTATAGTTATGTAAGTTTTGTGTTACTTTTTGGGAGGTTTGGTTGGGGTTTTTTAGGAGTTTAGCAGTTACATAACTTTCTGATATTTTTAGGAGTTTTGGTTTTACTTTTGGGGGAATTTTGCAGGCTATCTACCCGTTGTGCTTGGCAGTTATAATGATATAGTATTACAAAAAATACCCTAAGAATGTGTTTGGAAACTACACAGTATCGATCAGTTCTGTTTATAAAATGAGCCAACGTAATATTTCATTAAGAGTAAGCATCAAAAATGATGTTATGAAGATTTGCCTGGTGTCAGATACACTTTAGTTTTATTGTTGTATTGCATGAGGTAGTACTCAGATGTGCAACATTCATGTGCCACATTATTCTCACATCATTAGTACCATGAAGGAATTTAAATGCACAGTATCTATTACACTCTTTGGGCTTTGTGCAGTTGCTCCAAGAGCACTTTGAGCTACCAAAATCTGTCACTGTCTGATGAAAGAAGTGATCTCTTCCTGTCTTCCTGGCTGCTCATTTCTGCTTCAGGGTTGCCTAAACACTGAGCTAGCGCAGATTTCTCTGGCCTTACATCGAAGTGGACCAATTAAATTCTCCAGGTAAAACTAAATTGTCCAAAAGGCTGTTTGGGAGCAGCTTTGGTGACTTGGGTGAATTAAGCTGAATAATCTTATTTGACCCCCTATTAAGCTCAACAGAAATGGCCATTTCTAGAGGAGCTCCTGTAGCTCTGAGAATTGAATCTTGTCATTACAGAAGTAATGCAAAAACACAGTCACCGGTCCCTGGTACATCTCTTTGCACCAGAGTCATAATGGGAGAGAAAGGGGACCGGGGAGCCATCTTCTGAGCAAAAGGCCCTGGAAACACAGAGATGTTCACAATGCTGATATCCACATGATGCTACGAGAGTGCTCAATGAATGATGCTTGCCACACTGGTTCAGCAAGGGTAACTTGCCTCACTTTTACTCAAGTCCTGTTAAGCTGCATAGGAGGAAGAAGGAGCCAGGCTTTGGCTTTCCTTCATTACAGCATAACCACTTTAAGTCTTGCAGTGATCCTGTGAGGTGTGGTGAGCCTGCTCCCTTCCACCCCAGGGGCACACTGATGGCAACGTGCCATTAGGGCTGGTTCTGCCAGGGCAGTGACGGGACTTGTTTCCCACATGCTCCCTCAGACACATTTATTACGATGGCCTAATGTATTCCTCCCGGGGTTTTGCCAACACTAGTTTCTTCCTATGTACAGCTAGACCTGTGATTCAGGGAATAGGCAATAAGTATAATTAAAATTCCTTCTACTTATTTCCCGAGAACTGAGCTTCTCTTGCTTCCAGCTGTGTGCCCTGCTAGAAGAGGTGACAGCTGAAACTGCAAATCTCTTCCCTATGCCTGAAAAGGTGAAAGAAATCATTGTGACTCAGTATTGTCTTTCTGCTCCTTAGGAACTTGAGAACTTTCCAAGGCTGCAAGACCACTAAGACTAAGCCTTATGATATCCTAGCACACGCATCTGCATAAACTGAATTCTTCAGTCAGAGTTTTGTTTGGGTGTGCACGTGTTTGTCCTGTAAACCTGCCTGCTCTCTCACTATTTTGAGGAAAACTTGTGCTGGCTTTGGTTGAAATGTTCCTCCTGCTTGGACATGAACAGGACCCATGTCCCAGACAGCTCTTGCAGGGCAACCTACTATGGAAAACCATGGCTTTGTGGTGTGGGAAGGGATATATCCATTCTCATCACAGCCACACGAGGAGGCATGAGCATCCAGCTCCGAGACCACAGTGTCCTTCTCCCTTCTTCACAGCTGTGTGTTCTGGCAAAGCATGGCTTAGATGTATTTATCACATCCATGGAGTTCAGAGGTAGTGACTAGCATCTTGCTTCATATTGAGTGTGATTTCTTTCCACCAAGTTTGTAACTTGCTGCTACTCTGAATTTCAGAAAACTTACTTTACTCCCCTGGAATAAACAATAAAAACAATGAGTCTCCATTAACATACAGTGATTCAACATCCTGACATTTATGAGCTCACAGTAGGAGTTTAATTAATTAAGGATGATTCTGCATTCTTCTCAAGCAAGATTGGCTTTTTTGTTTACTTTGTCATAAATAGTCTTGTATGTTGAAACACTTCGGAAAATACCAAGGAAATATGCTTCCCTCCCACTTTGAAAATATTCTCCCTCAGCACTTTTGTGTGTTGTTTTTATTATCTTTGCCTCCAGTAAAAACCCTAAGATAGGCATGATTTTCAAGGAGGAGGCTTCTGTACAAACAGCCTTCAGTGCATGTTAAGAGATTTAACAAAAGATTAAAGAGAAGAATGAGATTAATAGGAAGTATGAAAATAAAAAGGCTAAATCAATCCTGCCAATATTCTCAGGTTCAAGATTTTGTTTCCCTCACAGTAAAAGTATGTTTCCCAACGTGTTGCAGCCTTCCTTTTTAAAAAGTATTTTTCAATGTAAAAAAAAAATTCTATTAAATATAAAAAATTGCTGCTTTTGAGATTCTATTCTAAAAAGAGGAAGGGACAATAAGAAGCATGTACTGCAGCTGAGATCAGCTCTATAGGAGTAAGAGCAGGATAGTAATCTCTGGTGACAGGAGAGAAAGAAAAGGATAAAGCAGCAAGAATTCAGATTCCAAGATAGAGCCCAGGAGCCCTCTGATCCTATAGCATTCTAGCACTGGAGCAGAGCAGGAGCAACAACTATGGTGAGATTCTTCCCAGAGTCCGAACAGTATTTCCAGATCCAGCCTGAATAACAAAGCCTCTACTCTTCCTGCTCAGTGTAGCAGAGAGAAACTCTCTAGCAAAACGCAGTGAAGCTGCAGAGTCCCGTGGGATGGCATTTTTCATCTACCTGCCCCATTTATAACATGTAAGTCCTGCACACAGTGCTTGATTATACTAGCTTTGAGAGTAAGTGCAAAGCAGTATAGTGCATAATGATAATGATTTAAAAAAAAAAAAAAAAAAAATTGAAAAAAGAAAGACCTCTGAAAACTGGTAGCACAAGTTCAATTTTTTTTTTTCATCAGAGTCACAACACCATCCATATTTCTGGATGTACAGAAATCTGAAAAGTAAGAAGGACTATATAGTAGTGTAACCACCTCCTGCCCACTGTGTCTCTGCCTATTCTCCCAACAGGAAAGGATACCTGGAAAGATGCAAGGCTGGCACAGAAGGGTCTTGGAGGAATGCAAGAAGCAACTACTGTGTGCAAGAAGCGTGTCTCAGGAGCACAGTGGAGAGTGTGTCTCAGCAAGACAAATGAGCATGCCCTGAGCACAGTGCTGGCAGGAGGGCCAATACCAGTACCTGTGTGAGCACATTTTAAGCTGCCTTAGACGTGTCTGAGCAGTTCAACTGCACTGCTACCAGTGTTAAGCTGAGGCATGCAGTCCTTTAGTTTTACAGGCCCAAAATTTTGTTCTGATAAAAAAAATCCTGATAGTAGAGCCTCTGTGTGTACCTGACACCTGGGGCAGAAAGAGGGAGGGTGTGAAGGAGCATGACTTGGCAGCCCAGTAGCTACAGTGCTTACCTCAGGAAGGAGTTGGAGGTTCTTTTCTCTACCCTCAAGATTATCTGTGGTTTTACACTTTGAGCATCCAAAATAAGTCATAGCCCATCTCAAACGAGGGACTCAAGCTTCTGGCATTGGGCAGAGACACCCTTGGGCTACTCCCCTCACATCCCACAGTTCCTGAGGTCCTGGAACAGCAGCCCAGATGCACTGGAAGGATCTTCTGTAGCTTTGTGATTATGAGGATTGTATAGGAGATGAAAGATATGAATGTGAATGCTACTTGGCCAGGGGATGCAATTAGCTGTCTTAGACAATTAAGGTGAAAATTATTTCAGGAGGCGGTTTACCTGATCTAACAGACAAAATACTGCTGAGAGGCAGATCACCTGCTTCCACTGTTGACTATGCCAAATCTACCAGTTATTGGGCAGCCTGTAGACCCATAAACTCCTCAATCCATAAGATGAGACGAGATGAGATGAGATGAGATGAGACACCCAAATAACTTCCTGCTGTATAAATTAATTAAATTGTCTGGCAGACAGGTTTGAGAAATGGAAAGGGTGGAAAGAACCACCTTAATCTGGGAAGAGGGTGAATACCCTCACTTTCAGCAATGGTGGGTCATTGGATTAGCCCCACAGCTAAGTCTCACATTTCTGGTGTATCCAGCATCCACAGCTGGGCCACCACTGGCATCTCAAAAACTTTCAGGCTGAACAGGAAACTTAGTGTGGAAATGGCAAAGAAGATGCATAAGCTTCATTTTTTTTGGCCTTACACAATTACATTTTGTTTACATCCCACTTTAGACATCAAAATGGGCCTTATTTATGCATTTGCCTAGTCTCATCGTTGAGACATTGATTCTTATGCTTCTGCTGCAAAATCGAAGGCTCCCCTAGTTCTTGTGTAACTACTTTTTGATAAATTAAATAATTTGATCCCTTTGATTCTCTTACTGCAAGGCATTTTCACCAATTCTTCTGAGTCTTATTTGTGGCTTTTCCAATTGAGTATAATTTTCATCCCAAGTCTGCTCAGAACATTTGTAAATTATTTTGTTGTTCATTAAAAATGCAACAAAACCCCAGTGTGTCCCTGGAGCAACTTGTTACTCTGTGACTGACAAGGCACTAGTCTGAATCAACAATGTTTTCCTGTTAAACATATGCAAAGTCTTTCTGTCCCTATACCCCAGCATATATGAGTAACCCAGAAGTAAAATAGCTGTCTGGAAAAATCTTTGCTTCACAGAGAGGATCTGACAGTAGAAGACACAACTGCGTATGCAATTCACATGCACAGTGATTTTTCAGGTGTTGCCTGGAAGCTGTTTTGTTTCTGGGAGATACATTACTTTTGACTATGACAAATCCGTATAGTTAGTCAAAATGATACATATGTCTACAGGATTAACAGCTGTGTGGAAATTAGCATTTTATATTTTGTTGCTTATTCTTGGTAAGACCAAATTATTTCTCACAGTCTTTTTTATTTAATAATAAAAATATAGCTATTAAATAAACTGAAACATGACAGCGTACAGATATCTGTTCAAACCAGTGACTTGTGAAAAATCTATATTAGGATAAAAATTGAAAGCATAGCACAAAGCCTTACAGCACAGACAGGATCCTATTTCCTGAAGATGCTGACATTATCTTGGCAAGCCATGAGCAAAATCCATAACGTAAAATTTTTTGTTCTCATCCCTATGCATTTAGGAGATGCACAGGTTGCTTTACTCTCTTCTTCACTACTTCCTAGTATTTCCTTCCACTAAAGGCGTTATGCAAAATGGCCAAGTAATTTCTCAGTCTTTCTCACTATCTAAACAATGCTGAGCTTTTTATCGTGCCCTCTTTTATTCCACATTTCGAGATGATAAGCTGGGGTTTACAGAAGTCTCCACATATATTGCATTGCCATTATATTGGCAATGGAGGTGGCCACTCACCTGCAACAGAATTTCCCAAGTCCCCTGGGGTGGAGATGGTAACAGGAATTTTGTATAATGTAGCTTAGGGAGAGCTTAGCTTCTGCAAAAAACCCTCCAGGAAATCTGACTTGCAGGCAGGCTTACTGACTGTGGCTGCATATCTGCAATGAAAGGGGACTTCACTGGGTCTGCTGATGCTTCCCCGCCCACCAGCAGCGCCTCTGTTCTTGTTCTGCTTAGCTTTAACTTGCTCTAAGTGTGACTTACATTGTGTTCATGCAATCTATATAACTTCCATGCTGATAAAGGCCAGAAATAAATAAGTGCCCTCTCTGCAGCCTGCGTGTGACATGCTGCAGCACTTCCTGCTGTGGCACTTCCCTTATGCCATTACAACACGGGTTTGATTGTGAATGTAGTCAGATTGTTTTCTGTGTGTGTAAATCCATGACAGTGTGTTATCCTCAACTCGGTTAAAATCTGCATGTATGCCCAAATCCATGCCAAGCCCTGCTTAGTTTCCTCCATGCTAAATCATAGCTATATTTTTGCCAGGTGAGGAGGACACATATTAGAATCTTTTTGCTTTTGGTATGCTATGAGGCCTGATTTAGATTTGTACCTCTTAGTAGCCCTCTAAATCAAGGCACTTCAAACTAGGAGTGTTTATGTACTGGAAGTCCAAAACAGACACTTTTAGGGGGAAGACTTACTAAACTGGTATAAATTATATCAGACTGATCTCGTCACCTGGTCATATGTTCATATAGGTCTTCCCTAGACCTAGCCATATCTCATCTAGCCACACACCTGACCATACACAGTGTGACCTTTACTTACATTATTTACAGCTAGCCCCACAAATGATAAATTCTAGCTCTGTCTCTAATACTTATCTGAGCAGTAAGCCTCTAAACCAGCTCTGCAAGCCAGCCAGTCAGACATCTGGAATAAGCAAAGTTAATTTCCAAAACGTACTGACAAAGCAGCCTTCACGCATCCTCTCTGGAGCTCTGGCTCACAAACAACAATGGCTTTTCTATGTAATGTGTTACAAAATATTTGCAGTTCTGTACTGATGTTTCCTTTCTTTTTTTTCTCTAAAGTCCTAGTCAGCTGTCTCCTCAGTTGTTGATGATTTAGCCCACCTTTGTAGAACATGAGTTGTATGCAGTAAAATGTTTATCTTGGTTGTTTATCTGGTGCTGCTTGTCTTTTTACCAGATGAATCCGCTAGGGATCTATATCGACAAATTTACTGAAACAAATGTGCAGAATTGAGTAATTAAAATATTGAATGAATCTACTGTTCACAAATATTTGAGAGAGGTAAAACTGTATCCAAGATTAATTTTGTTCACTATTTCTCTTGGTACATTTGCTTTTTTTATTTCCTACAGAGACTTGAAAAATTACCACCAAATTGTCTGAAGCATTTATCTCTTGCCAATAAGTCTGTTGGTTCAGACCTAGTAAAACATGTTCAAGCTTTTCCAACAGAAGCACTATGTACTCTATGAAGTCTAAATTAGCTTCTTTATGAAATCAACATTAGTTATACAACCACCATAATAGTTTCATTAAATATGGATTATTATCAAGAACATTCTTTTTGGAGAATTTTGCAGGCTTCTTTCCAATGGAAACAGAGAAAATTGTTCAATCTGACACACTGGAAGGAATAAAATAATTGTTGATTTTTAATATTTAAATGCAGAGCATTTCTGCTTGGGTCATGTATCATTTGAACCTGTCTGTCTTCAGAGGATGTTAAAAAGGTACTTTTGGGTAAGTCCATCTAAATACCCTGCAGAGGCATTTCTGGGCAGCTTTTTAGAAGACTGGAATTCTCCAATACATCTGATTATCTTATAGCTCTTTCTGTGCTTACGTTTCTGGATAACATTTGCATAGGCTGGTCTTGGGCATGTGCCTTGCAGTCCCAAAGGCTGCTGTGCTTCAAGGTTGCACGTAAGCTCTGTGTACAAAACCGGTGAGTGTTTCTAGGTAATACTGTAGTAAGCTTTTTTACTCTGAATTACTCAACAAACTTTTGTAGTTGACAATTCACACTTAACATGTTTGGATTTTTATTTTTTTATTTATTTTATTTTCTATGGCTGGATCCCTTATGCCATTTTCCTAAGACAGCTGCTGCTGTTTTTAAGATGCATTGGAGCAGCAAAGTATCTCTCCACTATCTTTCTTCCCTTTTCTCACTGTGGTGCAGAGAAGTGCTCATCTGGCTCCAGTACTTGGGGACTGGATGAATTTGCCCACTATAAGACTATGTAGACTAATATAGAAAAGTTAGTTAGATAATGAAGGTAATGCGAAACTGGAATCCACTGAAAAACCTGCCCTTTTTTCTTCCTCCCTCAACTCAAACCAATTCAGAATTTGATATTTTTTGTGGAAAAAGATTATTTAAAAGCTGTTGATTTCAAATACGATAAAACATCATCAGTACATAATTTCTGGAAGTAAACAATACCATACTTTGGAACCAAACTTCCTGCCACTGCATTTCAAGGCAGTAGCAGGACTGCAATAAAGTAGTAGTCCTTGAATATTTATGATCCATAGGGACTAATGGCCTCTATAAAAAAATGTTTACAGAGGATACAGGCCTTGCTTGGTGTGCATTAGCAACGTGTTTTACTTTCGGTACTAAGAATTCCCAGTTCATGGGAAATGCCATTTTGGTTGGGACTTTATCTTCTGCCAAGGTCCAGCACCACAGCAGTAACAAGTTATTAATATTGTCTTTCCTGCCCTTAGAAGCCATCCTCTCCACAGCAGTGCAGTGACAGGAGTGTTGCCATAGGCTGTTTGAAGTGTTCCCAGAAAACTTGGGTTTGTAGGTCAAGACATGGCTATCATACATTTAAGTATGTCCTAACAGTGATGGAAGGGAACAAGGGTAGCAATGCTTTAAATCATCATGACATCATAATGTCACCTGAATGCTCATCGAGCTCAGCTCAAAATACAGAAGGGGAAAGGGAAAAGGGAGACTGAAGACATCCAAGGGAAAACTGAATTAAACCAGCTCACAGATTGTCCAAAGGCACAAAATGGTATTTGCAGTATCAGAAGTACTGGGTTTAATAGTGTTTGTGTGTATGTTCCCTATACAAACCTTCTGTCCATGAGTAACTGACTTTTTATGGATGTAGTAATAGCCAAGTAGAAGCACTTTGTCTGAACACACTTCAGGTCCCATTTCATAGCAAACAAATAAAACTATTTTCATTGTGTTGCATTAAACCTATGACTCTCAAGGGATGGCAGCAGCAAGGTATCAGTTCCAGAAATATATAAGGTTTACCCACACAAGTAATATCACATATTTAGGATATGCCAGCATGCCTGGCATATTTATGGGGTTCACAGTGGTGTTTTGCAGAATGTAAGCTTTTTTTTTTTTTTTGTAATGTAAGTCATTTTATGCTCCTTGTTTAGTGATAATATAGACAAGTCTTCTCCATGAACTGAGTTTTCAAGAGATATAATTTAGAAATGGATGGAGAGACAGCAATGAAACAGAGGAGCTAATAATTATTTATAGAAAGGTTTTAGTGGTATAAAAGGCCTTTAAACAATTGTAATGTCAGTGAAAGGCAGTCTGGAAGCTGGAATAATTTATGGTGCCAAAAAAATTCTTCCTGTAAATGACAATTAAGGCCCCATGTATCTTCAACAGTGTTGAATTAGAACTTCCAGGACTTCCATGGCACTGCCATATTGTATAAGAAGAACATGGTTTGAAATGAATGAACAAGTGAAAACTTCAGAGCTGAGGGGATACCCCTAATGGAAACATCTTAAAGCAAAAAATTGAGGGGTCAGCCAGTATTCAGAGAACAAAGTGAGAGATTTGTCATGTGTGGGAGGAAAAGAGAGGGACACTGGTCTTCTCATCAGTGCATTTGCACTGTAACCCTGACTTTCCCATGTTTGATCCTTTCTCCCATGAAAAGTTAAATCTGTGGCAAGGTTGGTAACAAACACATCTCTTATTCAGATCTGTGGCAAGGTTGGTAACAAACACATCTCTTATTCAGTCATGAAGAACTTTTCTGTCATACAGCATTACAGTGACCCAAATTCAGCAAAAAAAGGAGAAATCAAAGCAAAGGATGATCAATTCCATTCCTAACTTCTTTGACTATATGAAAAACAGATGCAGCTCAACCCCCCTCAACCTCCTTCTAGCCTGGAGGTCACTTAAGCAGCAAACAAGCTTTTTAATTTCCACCCAAACCACTGTTGTTTTCCTATGGATACAAAAGGAGGCCTAAGAGCTCAAAATTTTCTGCAAGTGAAAAGCTCTTATTGAATAAGAAACTATATCCTATCCAAAGGAAATCTATATTTTCCCAAAATTCTTGTATGCGGGTGAGCATTTCCACCCATTTGGAGAGAGATCCTATTAACAAATGAGTGAGGTTTAAAAGTACAGAACAGGAAGTTTGCATCTCAAACAGATGTTTGCAACTCCCATTTCAAGTATTCATTATTTACTCTGTGTTGGAACAAGTAGGCTTTCAGAGGTTTCATGATGAAATAGTAATTTGACACTTTACAGTATGCAATTGGATTCAGAGTTCTAATACTTACACTAAGGCCTGGCGAAGTCTTAGAACTGTTGGGTTTTTTTGTTGGTTTGTTTTTTGGTGGTTTTTTGCCTTCTGGTCTATACTCCCTCTTTGACTGTTTACAATAAATTTTGTGAAGGGTGGGGCCTATGACATCATCACATGTTCTTTGCTAGGTACACTGTGAAATGTGCTGTTTGCTGATCTAGGATAAGACTTGGCAGAATGATTGGTCTTCCAGGCTGCTGAGTCTGTGATGTGCTTTCAGTTTCTGCAGATTACTAGATTACTATGGAGGATATTGCTGCTGTGAATTGAGCATCTGTCCTTGCAAAGTAGAGGTATACACTTCCAAGGAGGTGCTGAGACCTACTGTACTTTTGTGACAGCCAAAGGTGCATTTTCCGCTTTTTTTTTTTTCAAAATATTTCAGTAAAATTATTACATTAGTAACACATTAGTTATGGCAGTTCTCTTTATTTTCTGTTGCTTTTTTTTTTTATTATTACAGACTTGCTGAGACAGGATAAGGCTTGATACAAAGCAGTTTCAAGCTTTTTTGTCTTGGGGAACCTCAGTGTTTTCCTCCGACAGTGCAGAGCCTTCTGTAGGGAACATACATGCCTGTTGACAGTAGCATGGTTGCATTTTCACATTAATTACATCTTGTTTTCAGTAACTACAGACTTTCTTAAAAGTCTAACCTAATCCCACTTTGCTGTCTGTCTTGCTCTACTTCCTACCGGGTTTTTTTTGAGTTGAATCTTGTTTCCATCCAAAAGTTAATTTTCTTTCCAGGTGGGAAAGTGAGCTGAACTGACCTGCCCTACAGCTCCCCAGTTGCTTGTCTGCTTCTGGCACCAGAAAGACAACAGAGCTCATGGAGGGGACAGTCAGGCAACCCACTGTGGTAATTGCCTTGGAATTGTATTTGTGTGGTGTAACATGAGACGCTCCCACAGCTGTCCTTTCCAAATTCTTTAGAAGTAGTGCCTTGATCCTCAGCAATCTGTAAACCACAGAGGAAAACCACTGCTTAACTAATCGGATTATCAGCTAGCTCACTTGCGTGTAATACATATCTAAACACTGGTTAATTTGGGATATTAATTACAGATTGCACTGAAAGAATATGCAGAAGTCTTTAATTACATGGAAAGATGTTAGATCTTCAAATTTGTGGCTGGAACTCTTGCTCCAAGGGTTTAAGAAGCTGGTAATTGCTTGTGATAGCCATTTTACTCTGTAAATTGGTTTTGGCTGTGTACTGGCAAAGTACTGACTGCTCTGAGTTATGTTGCCAAATGCCACCCAGATTGAACACAAAACAGACTACAGTTTTGTAAATTTGATATTTCCTCATAAAGCTTCAACGTTGTCCCAGTTTATTGTCTTACATGTCTGATTGAGTGAGTGAATTCAGGCTAAGGGGTTTTTTCTCTCATTGTGCAATCTAAAATGTGAATCCCTTTATGTTCTGGGCTGAACCAATGAGGGACTGTGTGCACCAGTGTGCTTCACACAGAGAAAGTGAATACTGCCTGTCCCATGACTGACTTCTTATCAAAACAGCACCAATGTATTTACAGCACTCATGTATTTACTAATCCCATTTGCAACCCCATTATCTGTGAATGGATGCCAATACCATTCTGACATATGAAAGGCCATTATTTTAAGAACAAATAGTGTCAGTTTTTAAGGAATCTATGAAATGGTTCCTTTGCTAGTTCCTGAACTAAATTGTCACGTGGAGAGCTTCCATATTCAGCAAAGCTGAAAACAGGTATAGGGATAGACAGACCTTTTTGTAATTCATTTTCTCTGGAGAATTGATCACACTTTAAAGATCCATAGGTAAATCCTTAGAAGTTATTCAAAGAATATTATTTGGAGGGCGAGAAACAATGAAAATTTCCCTTGGCAAATGAGATTGAATCTTGCCTGTCAGCCTTTCTGAAGACTTTTTTTGGCAGTTTGTTATATTAACTTGGAGCAAAAAATTAAATACCCTTAAAGCTACTTAGAACTTCCTTCAAGCAAAACTGTGATACAGATCCAGTAGGAACCATACAAATACACAGAGCAGAGAGACAAGTAGCAAGCTTGGCCAAGGCTGTGCCTGGAGTCTGAAACCCTTACCAGGATGTATATTCTCAAATGAAGAGGGTGAAACTTATGGTGAAGGAAGAGTACCTATATAATTGCATTTTTTACATAGCTTTTCACAAAAGCTTTGCAGGAGAGACTTTTGTAGGAGGTTTCTTCACAAAAGGAGGTAATTCTGAGCTATATCTGATGCATTGGTGATAGATTCCCTATGGAGATTATTCAATTCTGTAAGTTTGTTCATGGAATTAGTAGACAGTATCTGTAATAGATAAAATGAAATTTATCTCTCAGTTGCTAGTTAAAAAATATGAAACTGTATTGCTTCCAGATTTGTGAATCTTCTCATTTCAGTAATATACTGGATAAATGTGGTACTAGTTAATGAAAGTAACAAAAAATGAATTATGAATCTGATAATCAGTAATAAATTAGATTAAAATCTCATGTCACACAGTCTGAAAATGTAAGAAAAATTTCAGTCTCCACAGAATATCAATCTAATTTTTATGGCTGCCTGCAACTGTCCAACCTTCATTACATTAATTAATACAATAATTAATTAATACAATTTCATCCATCTAGAATATCATAAACATTTCATTGTTTACTGCTGTACTTCCCTGTACCTCTCCAATATGCAACAAATTTCTCTCAGCTGAGGAAAATCCCATAGCAAATATCACAGAAATGACATGAAGTCTTCTGATGATATCTAATAACTAATGCCTAGGCAATGTGAAAGTCACAGTGAAAAGGAACAAATAATATCCAATTTAAATTACATACATAAATTTCTGACATAAAAACCTGCCTAAGTACAAAACTATTTTAGAGTAAATATAATTAGTTAGTAGAAATACATTTCTTGACACATCTTCCCAGCAACTACACAGAAGCTCTTTTCTCAGTCCTGCTTTGGCTCAGCCTTGCCCCGTTCCTAGACACCTCTACCTTTTCTGCCCATCAGTAACCTGGCCACAAATGCTGTTACTCTGCCACATTGTCTTTTCTACATCCTACTTTCAGCACAATACATCACGTGTGCTGAATCTGACCACCATAAATACACTTTTCCCTTTATTTTGAATTCAGTAACAAACCAACAAATCAGCTGTGTCTGTTTTTGCTATAGCTGGGATTTTCAAGGCTATTTAGTTTTACCTTCCACTTAAGGTAATGGTAACATTTCTCTTTTAATCAGTTTAAATAAACCAGGGCAACATGAATTTTCCTCAGAAATCTGACTGTGCTTGTTATTTGAAAACACACTTAAGTAATGAGAACTAGAAAGAATCCTTTGTACACTAATTCATCATTGCTTCCCTCTCCAATTTTACTTTAATATTTGGCAGCAAAGAAATTAAAGTAGCATTAGGGCTGTAAATAGTCATAACTGCCTGTGTAACACCTGTCAGTGGTGTGAACAAATCTCTCTAATGGCATCTTAAAAGCAGTGAGTTCCTGTGATTCTCAGGTAGCCTTCCATGAGGCCAGGGGTGGCAAGCTCAGCAGAGGAGGTGGAATAAAATGGGTTTCTAGCAATGATCATAGACATTTTTCAGCCAATTCAAAATCTAAAAAGAACTGATGTTTTATCTGAGGCAAGAAAAACTACTTTCAGTCTTGTCATAAACACAGCATCTTTTCAAAAAGCAGGAGAGCTAGACCGACAAGCCTACACTATGATATTTACCACTACGAATTTTATCAGTAATGCACAGTCATTTTAAAGTAGTTGACTTCACACTGAATCACACTGTATTGGTATAGATTGTACTTGTTACCAGAAGGGAAACAAAGAGGTCCCAGCTGAGCCACAGGTTTGAAAAAGGAGCAGTGCAAATTAGCCTGTGTTACAGTATAACAATTTAAATGCTTTATGGCATCTGCTGTGGCTTCTGAGCATTTAATGTGAGTGCATCTATCCTACACTGTCTGCATAACACAGATACTCCCACAACCTCTGGAACTTCTCATTGACAGTTTTCTGGAAAGATTTTCTCCGGTAGGGTTTATCTGAACTGGAGTATTTCTAAAGGATCAGGAAGGCTGGAAGCGACCTCTGGGACATCCAGAGGTCTCTAACCCAACATCTTGCTTGAAGCTCCTCCCATGACAGCAAGTTGTTCAAGGCCCTGTCCTGTCAACTTCTGAGTGTATTCAAGGATGGGCATTCTGCCACCTCTCTGAGTGACCCAGATCCTCATGGTAAAAAAACATTTTCTCTCTATCAGGTCAGAATTTTCCATGCTACAGCTTGTATCCATTTCTTCTGTTTCTATTGCGCACCTTTGAGAAGAATCTGGCTCTGTCTTCATGGCAGTCTCCCATTATGTAGTTGTAGACAGTGCTAATTATTCTTGTTCGTTGTGCCGTGCAAGCTTAAACCTCCATCTTGGGGCTGGAGAAGTCATCAGTGAAGGGAAGTTCAGGTCAGGCTGAAGGTATTCAAACCTGCAGCTCAACAGCCTAGGACATGGCCTAAGCTCAGATGGGAAAGGGGATTATTCTTCAGAACTTCTGCCCAGTTATGCCATTGTAAGAAAAGACTGAAGACTTCAGAAAATCCAGAGAAAGGGAAGAAACAGCAGGAAGCCAGGCTCTGGGATTTTTTTTGCATCTGTTTTTTGCAGCAGGAAGATTGTGAATTTTGCATGGAAAAATCATTGTGTAAAATATATTAGTGGTACTGGAGCAGAGACTTGGAACTGTTGGGTCTTCAAGATGTAGAGTCAGACTTCTCTTTTCTTGATCTCTCTCTGTGGCCCCAAGAATCTTTTCATCACTTCATCTTTGTGCAATGGCCCCACTAGGGACAGAGGTAGCTAACCACCAGAAAGACTAGTTGGTTAAAGTGTTTACAAAAATGCTCTAGGGGGAAAAAAAAAAAAAAGGAAGTCTAGTTAATGTTTCACACACTGCTGTGTAACATAAATGTGTTATTAATCATGTTTATCATGAGACTGATGAAACCACTAATACATTTTACACAAGGATTTTTCCATGCAAAATAAACTTGAAGGATTGTTATAAACTTGAAGACATTGGACAAACTGAGAATGACAGACAGTCCTGATCAGCCTCATGGGTTTAGGAAAGCAATACACACTAAAGTAGGACTCACCTGGCCAAAGGCAGATAGATGTCTGCTGGACATCATAAAAATTAATTTTGTCCTAAAAATGTCTTTTTCTCCCTAGTGACAGGGAATCTCAAATGTTATCTGAAATGAAGCTCACACCCTGAGAGAGGCAGTACTAAAGGGCAGAGCTCACAAAGAATCTGCAGCAAAAAACCCACTCATGTTGCCTTATTTAGGGTGAATGAAACAGATAGAGAGGTAAGTGAAGAAGGAATAATGTGGAGGGGGCCAGTACAGAGGAGAGAGAAGCTGTAGGAGGTGTAATGAGAGAGAGGCTGTGATGGTGTGAAGAGGAAGGAGACAGAGAGGGACTAGCTAGTCAGTGACAGATGTACAGAGCTCCCTAAGTGTTCAAAGGTGCTTTGGCAGCTGTCCCTCCTGTCTGAAGATAAATCTTCCCAGCAGACTGTGAGCACGTCTGGAGGGCATAACCCCCAATGGGCCCCTCTCTCTGCATGGTTCTTGGCTGTGTGGTGGCATCTTTGGCTGTGTCCATTTGTTTTTCCTGCTGCCTCCACAAGTTGCTACATTATGCTCCTGTTTAGCACCTGTGACTCCATCAGATATCTGGTATTGGGTTTTTTTCCATCCACTGTGTTTTGATAATATCCTGCCTTATCTCTGAAAAGGACAAGGACATATGTCTAAGTTTAGATGTTGCTCCCCACATCTAGGTGCTGCACTGGTAGCAGCACGTGGGATTTCTCCCCTTACATCTCTTGTATCTCCAGGCAGGTAGACTTCAGACAGGGATATCTAGTTCACCCAGTACTGAGATATCATTAAATGACTCCTTGTTTAATGCACACATGACTTAAGGTGATAGGATGTTTTGCTTCAAGACAAAATAGCAATTGCTTTGAGCTGCCTGGAGGTATACACCATTTCAAAACTATATTTTAAATCTTACCCAAGGAGGGAATTTAAAAACACATGTCAGTGCAGTGCATTTTAAATTAATTCCTGAGAAGCAAACACTTGAAACACAGAGCTCAGTACTTAAATCCTGATCAGACTTGCAATAACTCAATGTACCAGAAAACCGTTCTAAAGACACAAGGAAAGAAGCTGATGGTCAAATAAATATAGTTGGCTGGCAAGATTTGGAAAGTAGCAAATGGCTGTGCAACAGGTATAAAAGGGCATCATTGCCCAATCACTGCAGATGATGAACTGAGTTTCATCAGGGCTGCAATAGCCCCTAGTTAGCCCTGGACCAGAAGAGCATCATAGTTTCTTTAGAGATGGCCCTCTGAGTTCTTCAAATATCCCAGGAGTAAAGCTCACACAGGTGTGTGTCATACAGAGTCCATATCATTTAGATCCCTAGAGTCCCAAAGACTGGTTTGCCTGTTCTGCACTGTCTAATCCCTAGGGAATTTCTCCAGGGTCTCAAAAAAAGATTTTAAGTGCATAAACTTAGCCTGGAGAAATTAAACTGCACACGCTGAGTGTATGTATATATTGCCTTAAAAGTACAAATTCAGCTTTTCCTATGGCCAAATGTGCATTTGGTGTGTTGGTTGTTTTTATAGTAGCTGACTTGACAACACTAGATTTCGTGGCTTTTTTTCTCCAAACCTTTGACAATTAATTCACTGTAAGCTTTGAAGTCTGCAGCATATAACCACAAGATGACTCAATAGAAGTCAGGTAATTTTAGAATTTAGAAGATTCACTGAAGGGTCTCAAGAGCCAGAGTTTAATACCAAAGTAGTCCATCAGAGACTCTCGTATCAGGACATTTAGCACTTTCTCCTTGAGTTTTGTGTCATGGTTTGTGTTTTTCACAGATGGTCAGACTATACTTGCTTTTTGCATTGGTGTGCAGGGATGTGGGTTTCCATTGTACATCTGTATTGTCCCACTTCTGCTCAAGTAAGCAACTTCTGGAGTTGCAGTCCTGGTCTCTTGGTATATTCTTCATGAGACAGTTCGCATAACACATTTTACCATCTAATTTTTTATATTGTGCCTTTTATTGTGGACTTACAGAACTATAAACTACCTCAGAGGATTTGCTGAATATAATGTCCTAAAGTGTGAGGCTCCCGTAATTGTCTCTGGTTTCCTACTGCTGCATTCATGCATTTGTAGCTCCACTACAGCCTCACCTGTCCTCTGGTCCTGCATGTCAGATGCAGATGATTTGTGGTCCAGCAGCCTGATGCGTCTTGTCTAAGAGGCAGCAAGCAGCAGAGAGGCTGCTGAGCTCTGCCACACTTTGGGATCTGCTCCTGTGTAGGGTGCCATTAGTGGGCTGTAGCTTGAAAACACAGTCACCAGACTCCATGCTGCTGTGTGAACAGCCTCCCCTGCTCCCATCTTTACAGCTTTAGCAGGGACCTAATAATGATGTGTTCTGGCTTTCTTAGGCCATAATTTTTTTTCATTCACTTGGGAAACAGAAAAAGACAAGTTGCATTGGTGAGGCTCAGCAACAGTAAGATACAAGTTTTACAGGATTTATTTGCCATTTTGTTTTCTTTTGTAATTATAGTAATTACGTTGTCCATGCCACACTGCAGTCTTGGAGACAGTTCAGAAGACCTGAACTGCAAAGTTGTCTGCATTTGAAATACTCCTGCTTGTGAAATACAACATCATCTGAACTTCCAACCATATTGCAATTCATGCATGGTCCATTAAAGGGAAGATTTTTGCAGGATGATAATCTGTCCTCCTTCACAGCTTGTTCTGAACAGAGCTAGAGTGCAGGGATGCAAAATACTAATTATTGTCTAAATATCTAATGCTAAATCTGCAAGTGAGGAATCTCTTCCTGTATAATCAAGACCAGATGAAAAGCTGTCTGACCTGCATGACTGAAATAACAGTTTATTCTCATTCCACATTATACCTTGCAGACAGTTGCAATGATTTGCCCAGAAGTCTATTGCTGCGTTGTGTATTATCAGGTAGCTTCACTGAATTTGAAATGAGACATTTAGAATATCATCCTGAGCAAGAAGATCTTTGTTGTTTTTGATGTCTGAACTACTATGTCTAACAAGAATATCTTTAATTGATTATTTAATTTAAGTCATCTTCAATTCAGAGTAAGAAAGCCAGCTCTCCATACATTAGCTTTCTGCAATCCCTGTAGGACTTTGATGTTGTGTTTCTTTGTAGCCATGTTCTCTCTGGAAATGTGGGATGTAACAAAAGCTGTTTCAAGAAGAGGAAGGTATCTTTATGTTTTCTCATATACCTTCACATCTAACAGATGCAGCACTTCCAGACTGAAGTAATTTCTGAGATCCAAAGTGGTTACGGAGGGTCACAAATAGCTGTGGTACATTATCATTAGGTGTCAATATTAAGTCAGATCATAATTTGCCAGTAGATGTGAGGAATGCAACTATTTTTGACTCTTGGCTATTAAGAAGAGATGTGTGGCTTGTATCTCTCCTGGCCCTGGAAGGGCTGTTCGTCATACGAATGTTTTCTGCCTAGTTTGCTCAGATTGTGTTCTTGATTCCCTGCAGCAGCTCCTGGTTCACTTCTAGGACAGCTTGTTCTGCCTGAGATGTGGCAGGTGTTCCCCAAAATTGCAGCTGCAGGGACTGAGAATCAGACAGACCATATTACAGAGAGTACATGCAACCCTATCTCAGGATTTCCTACATGAGTGGGAGTAGTAAGACTGTAAAATCTAAAGAAGAACTGGATAATTAAAATAATTCAGTGTTACAGGAATGGCTGGCTCAAGCCACCAGTCTGAGCGATAACCCTTTTCATACCTTTGCCTGGCTCCAGGGCAGAAAGAAAAGACAAGGGAATGTATTTCAGTCCTTCCCTTTACTTTTTTTTTCTAATTGTTGCTGGATTTTGCTTGGGTTTCTTAGGGGATTTGCTTGAGATGACACAGGATGAGCATCACATCCCTGGGATGTAGGCCTGCGGTACACAATGACTGACTGCACTTCAGCTGATGAGATGGAAGTGTGACCAATGGGTCGCTGCACAAAGATGTGACAGGCCAGTGACTGTATCAGCATGTCCTCTTGGTGTCACTGAGCTTAGAGGTGGCCTTTCCAAGCCTCGTTGCCACTCTAAGGCAGGAGGGGTGTATTTGAGCTGCTACTACTGGTATTAACTTTGCTTTCTGAGTAAGATAAATACAGAACTTCATTTTGATTTCAGTTAGGTCTGATACTTCTCACAAGTGCTAAATTCATTCATTGTTTATTGCTGCTGCTTATTATTTGTGAAGATCTGGCTTTGTGCCCAGCATTTTGGTGACTCTGACTCCTTTTTCCATTGATTCTATCAGAAATACAAAAAAATGAAAAGCAAGTTTTTTTGTTAGTGAGAATTAAAAAATGCTGTGAAGCAAAGATGAAAAGACTGTTGTCACCCACCATTTCCATTTATAACATGAACTGTTTGGATTTATAAAGTGATACCAAAGAACTGTTTCCTTAGTATGCATAATCATTTGGGGACAGTACTGACTATGTTACTTGATAAGAAGGACCCAGTCAGGCAGTCACAGGTGCTTTGGAAGTTTCTGATCACCTAACTACCTCAGGGCAGGCAGATGAATTTTCAAGGGAGAATACTATGCAGGTCATTTCTCAAGTTGTCAGTAAGGGTGTTTTCCATTTATTCTACCCCCTAATTTCCATTCCTTGATTCTCAAAGGTGTCCATTCTGGAAATACGGGTCATGAGGAGTGCAGACTCTAGGGATATGAGACCAATCTGACTTTGCAAGATGTAACACTGCTTGTGCCTTTCCAATGAATCCATGTTAGTGACAAGAAGCTTTTCTCTGAATGCATCACTTACCTTCCTCAGCAGCCATATTGCATGTTCTGCCTTTCTTAGCTTATTACATCTCTGGTTTTGTCATATTCTGGAAGCACGACATTTTTTTCCCCAGTGAAGGAATGGAACTATTATGCAGGAAGATGCTATATTGACACATTTGCTTCAGCTCCATCAATTTCTTTGGAACTGAAAATAAAGTGGAAATTGTCAATGAAGCAGTAATTAGCTACCTACACTTATTTTACTAATGCTGAGGCTAGTTTGTGCCTAGCTTCAGACTCTGTAGAAGGTTGCAAGGCAGCTGTGGGTTTTGATTCTGATCTCCTAGGTGATTTCCAGCTCAAAGCCCTCTTTTAAGTCAGTCACAGTCTTTCAGTGTGTCTCCATCTAGATGCAGCTTTTGTACTTCTAATCCTTATAAGCATAATTAGACAGGCCTGGATTTGCTGCAAATGCCAGAGATGTTAATCTCCACTCTCTTGCCCTTGCCCCTAACTCTCCCAGAGCCCTGCACTGAGGGCACAAGTGACACCCAGGTGGGAACGGGTGTGATCTGAGCGTTCATGAGGAGCCTAAGGCCTTCCCTCATGTCCAAGGCAGTCTTGAGCAGCTCTTCTATCTCTAGGACCATAGCACAAACTGGAAACCAGAGACCCAAAGACAAGTGAAGTGTTCCTCCTGGTCCTATGCTGGGAGTGGCTCAGCGACATGTGGTTTGAGATTTCGCTGAATTGCAAAGGAAAACTGGGATTTGGCTAATGGAGTCCCTGTCATGTCTGAGTCTCGAATGTGCTTTGTCCCCATTGTAGTATCTAGCAGTTTCAGGGCTGCATCTGATGCTCCCCATTGACCTGGCTGCTTTTCCTTTGTCTTCATTAGATTTTTAGGTTCTGCCTCATTACACATTAAAAGACCTATATCCTCCTTTCACTGACCCAGGCTTGACCTCATTTGTCCAGGGGCCCTCTCCCATTGCTTGGGGAAGGAAACCTGTGTTTGGGAGTTGATGGCTCTCTGTGGCTGAGGGTGGCATTGGTGATTGCATCTGTCTGTGGCAAGCCTTGTTTGTCTTCCATATCACTTTCTTTCTCTTTAGTTCACTGTGTGTTCATGAAGACTTTGTAGATACTTTTTGCTTAAAGATGACTACATGCATATGTAAGGAAGGGGAAGAAGGTAAACACAGCTGTCCTCTGAACCTCAACCACTCCCTTGCTCACTGTGCAAATGGTGCCTGCAGCACTGATGGAGTTAAGGGAGAAAAGCTGTGACTTCTGCTCCTTGCAAGTGTCCCTCCATCCACCTGCAACACTACAGAGGGAATACACTAAGGAAAACATGAAGTATATTAGGGTAGGTAGAAAGAACAACGATTCAGTGTGCTTTTCCTTTTATTTCCTAGGGAACTGCTGCTGAATTTGTTTCCGGAGAGGTAGCTGTTCTTGCAAGAGTGTATTCCAATGTATGTCACTGTGTTGCTGTCATTTGGATGACTTTTTTTGTTGGTGTACATAACCAGAACTGAAACGTGTCTATGCACTGATGTAAAAAATTAGAGAAGAGTTTTATATGAAATTATTTACAAAGAGAAATAGCTCCATGACTGCCCTTTCTTTGAGTTGCTGTGTGTCTCCTCTTTGATCAGCCATACTGCCCTGTGAGTAAGGGTAGGTGGGGAAGAAGCACATTTTAAGAATGAGTTACTTTGTTCCTGAATAATAGTCTGCATGGGTCTGAAAGGTAGGCATTGTCAGAAATCCTTCATCCCATGGAAAAGCTTAAAGGTCTAGACCAGCTCAGAGGATTGGATTTTGTACAAATGGGAAGGCTGTTTGCTGGCAAACTCTGCGCCCTTTCATTTTCTAGGTATAACAAAGTGCTATGTTTTCTGAAATCAGCAGACATTAGCAAGAAATTCGGGCTATTTATGTCAAAAGTAAAAAAAATATATTTTGAAATGTGCTATTTGTTCTAGTTCAAAAGAAGCAGAAATATTTCTCTTTTTAAAATGAATACATATTGTAGTTGTTAAGTTAGAACCTATAGGGTTTCAGAGGGTGACAATTTAGTTCTTTTAAACTGGCCTTTTTAAAGTATCAGGGGAATCTTAGGCATATATAGCGTTCGTTATATATAACAGATCTATGTACTTTTACCTGAGTCATCACCCTCCTACTTGTAATGCTATTTGTTTACTTAAAACCAAAACACAAGTCTCTGGTGAAGCCATTGCCGTAAGCAAACTCTCAGTAGTTTGACCATTGCAATCATTTCTCTGAGGGGCCTGAACTGTGTAAGTTCTTATCCCCATTGGTAAACACCCCGGGGTGTGTCGAGAAAGCCAAAGTAAATGACACTAAGTTTAGGGTTTTAAAAATTTTTCTTTTAAAACAAAGATGCTTCTTTTCCCTCTGACAGTGACATGCTTCCCTCCAAAAATACATTTCTGTGTAGTTTCCTGTGACTTTATAAAAAGCATGTGCTGAGATCTTTATTCAGAAAACTGACCTTCTACAAATAGAGAAAATGATGCTTTTAGGAGGCTGAAGCCCTGTGTCAACTGACATTTGGCTGCTGGTTGTAGCACCAGACTGATTGTGATCTGACAGCCACTGTATTTGACTCTCTGACAACTAAATGTGTAGCCCAATGTGACCGACTGTAGGAGTCATGACTGCTACTTAGCATAACAGGATGAAAATGTCACTGGGGCCCCTGAAACTCGGGGAACTATTCCAGGAAAAGTCTGGAGTGAGCTTTGCAAAAGCTGGGCTGAGCCACGTTTTTGTGATCAGGGATAAGCAGGCAGTGTCTGACACTCACAGAGGGGCAGAAGACAAAACCCTGATGGGATGTGCTCCATTGATCACAAGTGAGAGGATGCACTGGCTTTGCTGACCTTATGGAGCTACACAGAGCAAGTTGCCGGAGAACCAGTAGAACAGCAACACTGTCTTCGCACTGGTGATGTTATCAAACTCTGCAGGGGTCAACCCCACTACTAAACTTTTATGATCTGGAAGTGGTCCCAACAACTTAATAGACTAACATTTCCACAGCACTCATCAAAATAGTAATCAGGCAACTCCACAAATGAGTAAATGTCATGTAAATAATTTTATTTTGGACTTGCTGAGTGCACTCACGCAGTGAGATGTCGGTACGGGTAGGAATGGTAAATACAACACCCACAGTGCCTCACCAGTGTCAGAGTAAACAGTTTTCTATTCTGAACAAGAGACTACATTGTTCCCAATACCTGCTCCTGCCCTCAGGAGCCAGCAAATGAATTGTGGCCCTTCTCTGGACTATTTGGCCACAGATATTGCCTTGCTTTGCCAGGCTCCAGAGAAGACAGCTTGAGAGGTCAGCTTCTCACCCTCAACTGACAGCTGAGGGTGGAAAAGAAAATATGACTGTAACTCCATAATATCCATCAGTAAGCAAGTTATGTTCAGACTAATACTGTACTGGTAATCCAGAAAAAAAAAAAAGTCCTCTCCTGAATTTATTGGCATTCTGGCAGTATAGTGGCTGGAGTGAATGGCAGCAGTACCCTGCTGTTGTACTGAAGCCTTTCTGCAGTCCTGAGGCTCAAAGACTTTCCAGGGTAGTTCTAAACCATTCCTCTCCTTTGGTCCCAATAGGCCTCCAACCATCTGGGCTGCAGATCAGTGTTTGAAGTACTGTACAAAAAAAATCTTTGTGTTTCTTGCCCTGGTGAACAGATAAGGGTAACAATCGACAAACTCAGAGTCAGATGAAGCAAGAAACAGTGTATTCCAAGGACTCTGCTCTATGCCCTGGCTCCAGCTGCCAGGCTCTTAAACCTACAGGGTGCAAGCAAGAGATGGCATGTAAAATATGAGAGGTGGCCAAGTTTACTTAATATGTTGGCTTTTCCACTGCTCTTAGCAGTGTTATCAGAACACTTAATTTAGTTACATGGAGCAACATAGAAAAACACTAATGAAGATAAAATGAAAAAGCTACTTCCAGGTAGCCTCCAAATCAACTATTAGTCCCTTTGCATTGCTGGAAATCTAATAAAGCACTGATAACATATAGGACTAATGAGTTCTAAAACATGCTCAGCTTCAGCTTTTACATACATATTGCTTAAAAAGCCTTGGGGCAGGCAAATATGAAGTCATCCCGTCTGGACCTCAGCACAGATACTACTAGGTCTTTTGAGCTGACTGCTCAAAGGCTTTCTCTCTGTTCCCATATGGCAGCTGAGAAATGGCCAACTCTGTGAGCTTGGGGGTTGTTTCTCTCAGTCATTTTTTTGGGGTGGGACCACTGTAACTAGATAGCTAATCAGCCTTCCAGCATGGGATAGTCCACCTAATGGGAAATCCCAAGTAAGCCAAGTCATGTGGCAAGTCCTGGGAAACATGAGAGCAGCCACCAGCTGAGGTCCACAGAGCTTACAAGAACTGCAGAACTCCGTGGGGATTTGCTCTCCTGATTGGTGTTCCCAGGGCCTGAGAAGCCAGGCTTATCCATGTGCTTTGCCAAAGAGTGAGACTTGACCTGTAAAAGAAGAGAGGCCTTACTTAATGGGAACTTAGACAAATCAGATGTGCTTCCCACAGCCACACACCACCTTTTCCTCCTGTAGTTGCTTGAATACAGCATGACTGGAGAATGCTGGAGACCTCTGGGCTCATGCCAAAACTGCTTAGAACAGGAAACTGAACAATGGTCAGCTCTTTGCTCCCATGTTGGCTTGAACCCCTATATAACCAGGATGGGAAAACAGCTACTCTCTGGGATCGTCTCAGACTACAGCATGCTGTGCAGACACAGGCACAGCATGACTTGCTACCTGCACTGTATCTCTAGCTTTTCAACTCTTTGTGCCCTGCACTGCCTTCTGACTCTCTATTCGGTTGCATTTTGGGCAAGAGTAAAATCCAGCCTCTTCACCCATTCTTTCAACCGCTTTTCTTCACCATGTATCCTTGCTACTTGCCTTGTTGCCAACTCTGGCACTCCTCCAACTACAGAGTAAGCCAATTCAACTCACAAGAACAGCAGAGAATTAAGTCATGACAAGTGAATAGGGAGAGGGAGGAATATAGAAATGGGGATGGATGGGAAGGGAAATTGGAGAGAAGGATATCAAAGACCTTTCTGTGGCAGATAGATTTTAACCTGATTCAGTGGTCAGAGGTTACCGGTGGAGTTGGTATCACAGCTTTGACTACATGCAGACATATTGCCTATTTAAAGAGCAATGTTTCAATATTGATTGATTGATTGACTGATGCTGTGTCACAAGAAGGTTGTACTTGGGAAAGCATACAGCTTCCAAGTCCTACCTCTGAGCATTTCTCATCCAGAATTGCAGCTAAAGGAGGAAATCCAAAACTGTCAATCGAGGCATGATGCAAAATGATTTTTCAACTTGCTGGATCAGCTGAGCAAGAGATTTGATCACTAGTGTCGGGAGACCTTTAGAGTCCTTTTTAGAAGGCAAACTATCTCTTTAAAATGTTATGCCTCCCTCTAAGCGGGATATTGAGAAAGTAATTTGAAATCACTCACACAAGTGTTCAGCCCTGTTTGAAGCATGACCAGCTACAGTAATCTGCACAGCACAAAAGCCAGCAAGAGAGGAGGCAGAAAGTCAGCCTAGAAGTATTTGCTACAAAATGTAATAAAAAAAGGAGTTACATTCCCCAAAACCTTCTGAAGCAAAGCCAGGGGTAACTGCACCAGCCTGCTATGGTATGCTGGCACTCAGGCTACCGTTTGACACTCCCTGAGTTTCCTTCCTCCTCTTTGCAGTTTTATTTCATTAGCAGGTGAGTGCCAGTGGGGAGGTAGAAGTTGATGTCAGCATCTGTAGCAGGGTTGGGGTGGGAGCTGGTGTAGGCTTGCAAGCAAAGCAGTCAAGAATCACAAGGTAACTTAGTGAATGAGGAGGCAGGAATTCAAATGAATGTAACAAGGTCCGATGGAAGGAGAGCGTTTAATATTCCGTGTTTTTTTCTTGATTTTTCCATTGCCAGAGTCCTCTGGCAGTGTGTCCAAGTACAAGTATTGCATCATCTGAACAGACACCTTGGTGATTCAAAGCTCCCAGGACCCTGAAGGGCAAAGGAGCTGCACAGCAGCTTTAAACAAATTAACACTTTCATGGGAGTTGTTCTTGTCTATGTCAAGAAAGAGCTTCTCCTTGAGAGGAGATGAAAGGTCTCCAGCACTGTGCAAACCATCCATCTATCCCCTCCACAGCTTGTAAAGTATGTGCTGGGACGGACCTCAGGCTCATCTAGGAAACAGCAGTAATGGCTATTGTTAATGGGAGGCTGCAGCTGACCCATGTCAAGATGTTATTGCACACCAAGCCCTTCTTCCCCTTCATTTCCATCAGGATGCACTCCAGCCCAAGCATGGTCCTGGTTCCAGGCTGCATGTTGAGAAATGCTCTGTCACTCCCACATGAGCTGGTTCATCTCACAGGCTGTAGAAAAACAGGGAAAATAAAAGAAGCATTTTCTGTCAGTTGAGTGAGCTGAATTGGTTCATAAAATGGTCAGAGGAACAGCAGAGTTGGCATTAGGTGGGTGGGTGTGAACACCACTGCCAAGAAGGGAGAGAGGAAACTCTCTGACCTGTTTCAGTGGTAACAAGCCATTACCTAAGACATGCACCTTGTGAAACTCTACCCTCTGATGCAGTGATATCACTGCTTTTTGTCACTTCCTGGCGTAGTTCTGTGAAAATGATCTGTACAAGCCTCAGGGATTTTCATAGGTGTTTTTTGCAGATCATTTTGAGACTGAGGGGCGGGGGGGAACCATGCCACACTGTTGCCATATCTGCAGAGACAATAATCTTCATGTAAGTGTGAGAGGGATAAAGAAATAACCTCTTAACCTGTTTGTCTGTGGCCTGGACAACATCTCTGACCATGCCCTATGGGTACAGTCAGGCAGTATATTTGAAGTGGGCTAAAAGACAACTACTGCCAAAAAGTGCCAGGCAGTCTCTCTCCCCTTTCTACTTCAGTGCACTCCTGCTGTTTCCCTTGGAGCAGCCCTGATGCTTGTCTTGACTCTGTGGTGAGCAGGTCAAGGAGTTAATATGGGTAAAGCAATCCCACAGGAAGAAAATGAAGATTTTTCTGCTCACTGAGATAAACCAGGTAATGGTGAAGTCAGACAAACTCTAGCTGCTTCAACGACTGGCACAGCTTCATCATCAAGAGCTGTAGGCAGCAAATACACTGCACTTGCACTACTGTTTTAATATAGAGCACCTGCCTCATCAGACACAGTCTGTCTATTTGCTAATATCTGATATATCCAGCACTGTGGTATTTAGGGCCTGGATTCAATGAAGTTCAATAAGGTGACGCCAAGATATTTTCCAGAACACCATACTGAACAGAGGTACATCTACAAAGCTTAGAAAACTTTAGCAAGTGAAACAGCCACAAAATGAGCTCAGTTCATTGATCTGCTTTGGATAATGGGCATCCCTTCAAAAACCACGAATTTCAGCTTTAGCTTTTCAAATAGTGGACCACAAAGGTTCTTGTTTGTTTGCTGTGTGCTTTTACTCCGCGTTTTGCCTTTTAAGTTTGCCTCAGTATTTAGTGGCCTTTTGTGGACTGTGTCTTGCTAGACTGAATAGGATCGTAAGGAAATGATTCTGTAAACCCCAATTTATGGTCGGAGCACCAAGGGGGTCAGCCCTGAAATGGAAAGCAGTTCTCAGCCCTTGCTCTGACAATCTGCTAATCCCTCCAGACACTGTTGAAAGGATATTTGAGACTTCCACTGCCAGACATATATCAGTATCACATTCTGTAGGAATAGTTCAAGGATGCCTATAGAAAGTTTATGATTTGCATTAATGGCTTTGTAGGTTCTTGTGCTTTGCCTGTATTGTTTCGTTCCCTATGGCTAAGGTAGTACCCAAACTTCCCACCCCACCTTCCGTTCCCCACCAGATAAGGTCTTTGGCGCACATTGCAATGTAAATAGGTGCTGAATACGTGGCCAGAATAATTAAGCTTTAAAATTCTAGCCGAAGATCCATTGTCACACAAAACGGACCATACAGATAAGAAGCAGGTAATCCAGAACAGCCCTTTACTGTCTACACTTAACCATAAAGGCTGGCCAGAATTCAGGAAGGATTAGGTGTTTCTACAGGAACCAGAGCATTTGCAAACATAGCACTAAGCAGCTGCTAATGCTTCTTGCTTGCAGCTCTGGGCCAGAGCCCATTTCTTGTGTTCCTTCACTCCTTTGCTTTCTAAAACACCGTTACAAAAGGCCACAGGACTTTTCTACTGTCACATCAGTACAGTGGTTCATCCTCAATAGCAAGCCTAATAAGTATGCTTGTGCAACTTTCTATTATCTCATGAAATCCTATGGATGGTGTTATCAAATTTGTTACAATTCTTAGTTATCTATGTGTGGTAAGACTGTCTAATTATGATATAATTTCTAAGTAAACAGTCCAAGTGGGTTATCTTCATGTTTGGTCAAAAACATGTTCAGAAAAACAAAGCTAAACAGACTTAGCACAAAAGATATTGAAAGATAATACAGAACATATACAACTTCACATGCCACCCCCACTCCCAATTATTAGTTTATTTCATAGATTTGGGCTCAATTTACAAAGAGAAGAGTGACTTCAGTGCTTATAATATTGCTAACATCAGAATATCTGTTTGGTACGCACAATGTACAGAAATAAATCTGCTTTACTTCTTCTATATTTTATAGTTTTTTACTAGATGATGATACATTATTCAAAGTTGAGGTTTTGAGTTTGTGAAGACTCTGATTTTCTATACCCAGAGAGAGCACAGGCACAAATAAGTTTAGACAGGAATTCAATATCACATATAAACTAGTGTACCTGGAGGCTGCTGTTCTGCAGTCTGGCAGCACTACCCACCCATCTAACTGCATCCAGCAGTTCAGTTGCACAACTGTAACCAGGTCAGCTTAACAAGCTGATGAAATGCAAAATGATGTCTTTTGGCTGTGTTGGTTTTTAAGTGGATCAGCTCACAGAAACGGCTGCCCCAGTGGCCCCAGCACAAGTGCAGTGCAAGGCAAACAGGCTGTGGCAGGGGGAATGCAAGGAAAAGATGAGGGTTACGCTCAACTTGGGCCTTGCAGCTCACGCTCACCAGCTATTCAGGTGCAGTGTCAAACTGAGTCCAATAGCAGGCTAAAAGAAGACCTGGCCAGATGTGCAGCTCCCTCATACCACCTTGGTGCCACCAAGCTACAAGAGCTACAAACATTTGCAGTTGTTCCATGGGTTTCACTGAATTATTTGTGGAGCCAGAGCAGGGGGCTAGTAGTCCATCCTTTTGGAGCTCCAAAATACTTTAAAAAATTTAACCAAATCTTGTCTTAAGAAAATATTTTGTCTTCACATACACAGTGAAATATACAGCAGCATGGTTGTGTGCCAGAGCTTTGCAAACTTCATACTATCAAACAGCTTCTTAAAACATTTACAACATTTAAAATAGCACCCATATATTTGGTATCGGGTTATACAGGATATTAGCTGATATAGTTTGACAAACATATAATGATGCTGCAGCTATATTTCAGTATCTTTGAAAAGTGTAATGAAACTTCCTCAAAGGGTAAGACTTGGAAAGTTGCAAATGCACATTTAAAGCTTTTCCTTTCTTTCTCTCTCCTCTTTTCTCATTTAAATGACAGCTCAGGAAATGATTCTCAGCCACAGCCCAGGAAAAAGATGTGGGTGAAGAACTACTCTGATTTTTTGGGTTTGGTTTTATTATTTTGAGGAGGGGCAGGGATGGGATGGGATGGGAGGAATGGGGCAAATATGATATGAAGAAGATGAGAGTGACTGGGTGTTGATGGGAAGGTTATGATCACCTGTAACAAATCTCAAGTTTGGAGGAAAAGACTTATAACTTCCAAAATGCTAGATCTCTCATGTTTTATGCTTCTCTGCTGCTTGCAAACTTAAGCACACATTTAACTCTGATCAAAGAAAAGTTTTCTCTAGTAAATGAAACACAATTAGGTCCTTAAAGATATTTGTAAATCAGGCAGTTTTTATTAAGGTAACATTGAGTTAAAACACCGAAGCCTTGCTTGTAAAGCTCTTTTCAGCTCCAAGTACTAAGGTTTGGGTTTTGTTACTTTACCCCCACACCTACCCTTTTGCAGCTGGGGTCAAAAAAGCCCTGCAGGGCAGCGTGGTTTGCGCATGCCTGCCAGGCTGCTCCCATAGCCTAAATTACTAGTAAAAGGACTAGAAAGCTGAATGCAGGTTTGTGTAGGGTGGCAGCAGTTTGGATAAGGGGATACATTAAAACCCATTAAGCTCCAAGTGATCACTGAAGCACAATTCTCTTTTATCTTTCTTCTCTCCACCACCCGGAGACCAGGAAACTAAAGAGCTCATCTCCATAGGACTGGGGAAGCAAAGTCTTCCACAGGCTTTACTTGTTTCTGACCCTATGCTCTTTCTCACAGTATCTGCTGTGGCTTTACAAATTTTATTGGGAACTGTTAAAATGTTTTAAGCATCTTTGGAATAATCTGATAAGTATACATGAATAAGAAAAAAAACCCAACAAACTACCAACCAACCAACCAACCAAACAAACAAAAACCCCACCAAAAAACCCCTACCATTTTGTGACCTCCTTAAAAGTTTCTAAAATTTTACTTCACTTACATATTAGAGATGGGCTGCTTCTCTGAATAATTATTTATTCCTTTTACTTGGAAATACATTTGCTTCACTGACTTGTGGAAGTTCTTAGTATTATCTGCTGTAATGAAACAACAGGTCTGGGTGGGAAGTCTCTAATGTATAAACGTTCAGTCTCTTTATTTCTTCCTTCGACAAATAAAACCACGCAAACCAGCCCGCTGCAGTCTGGATAAACCTTTCACATAATGAATTGTTTTATGCAGAGGGCTTCTGAGGGGGGCAAAAACTTAAATGTGGTTACTATGTCAACAAACGACGGGATTTAGGCATTTTTCTCAAGGACTTAAGTCTGCAGAAGGCCGAGGGAGAATTTATGGAGCGTGTTGTGCTGACAGTCTTCCAGCTGTTCCTCCCCACGATCGGAGCAGGCAGGGGAACGGCTCTGGGGGCGGCGGCGCCTTCGGGGACCCCCGAGCGCTTGGAGCAGCCGGGGAGAGTTGGGACTCCTTACGGAGGGCAACCCGGCTGCTTGGAGGGACGGTTCGGGGGGAGAACGAGAACATCCCTGCTTTTTTTTTTTTGTGCTGAGCGGAGATCCTTATCTGTTTTGTTTGGGAAAGATTTGTACATGCAAGCGTCTGCTGCGCTTTCTGAGGAGTCGAAAGAGAGGTAAGGCATCTATTTTCCCTCACGAGTTTCCTTTCTTGCTCTTTGTCCCTTCCCTCCCCAACTTAGGAGCGCCCACCAGGATCCGGGTCGTCCTGGAGTGACCGCCGCTGCAGCGTCCCAAAGGTGGCTCCGGTGGCAGCCAGGTTTGGGAGAGAGCTCTGCGAACTGCCAGGCGCAGCCCCTGGAGCCGAGCCTCGGCCGTAGCCGCAGGGATGTGCGGCTCTGGTGGACCGTGGGACTGTGTCCCGTGGAAAAGCCTGAAATGTAACCCACGGTCAAGTGATGCTATCCGCAGTTTGAGGTTATTTGGGGGTCATGAATGCTTGCGTTTTTTATTATCACATGAGATAGGTTTTGTGTCTATGTGAGGTCATTCCTGTTCATGCCTGAGCTGCTAGTATTAGAAATTAGTTAGGATGGGTGAGGAATGGTAGAGGTTGCTGAGGAGGATTTAGTGCTGTCTGCGAGGAGATGTGCAGGAAGCTGCCCGTGTGTAGCTGGAGTTGTTCTGTGGAGATGTTTCACCGTCCTTCTCCTGTGCAGCTGCCCTCGTCTCATCCTTTCTTTTCCAGCAATGATCTCTAATTCCCCTGCCCCATCCTTATGTATCACAGCTAGTCTCATTTGGGCTAGTTTCCTCACAGGATTTTGGAATTCAACGTGCAAGCACATTTTTTTACTGTGGAAGTGAAGCTAGTGTGCAGCATTTTCTGCTTCCTTTACACCCACAAACTCTGAGTCTTAAAAAGCTTCTGCCTCCTCGACTCTGTGTAACAGAAATGCATGGGGCCTCGTACCAGACCACAGAAAATCCATCTTAGTGATTCTGTAGGAAAAGAACAGCTGTGTGGAAAGATCAATAAACACAACCAGTTGCTTCAAAAGTCATAAAATGGAAAGACTCCTCAAAATAAAACATGTGGCAGGGGACCCTGGCTCCAGACACTGCAGGAGAACTCTTGGGAAATGCAGTAATCAGTGTGAAGTTCCAGACTTGTTTTCTTTCAGCGGTTCTACACATACAAATATTTGGTTTGGGAGAGGAAATCACAATGGCAGGAAGAAATACTTACCTATGGAAAAGGAGAGCTTGTTTACACTTACTGCATTGGAGAAACTGTTCATGAATTGTTTATGTCAGTGAAAATAAAACACTCCCAGTGCTGCCAAGGCCACAGACCTCAGGTGAGCTGTGTATATGCTGACTGGTCCTGTGAGCTGGAAGTGTCTGGGGCTACTTTAGTTTTATTCACTCTTAAAAAAAAGAAGTAAAAAAAAGAATGGAAAAGTCTTTCAGTGAAATTTTCTTTTTTCTACATGCCTTTTAGACATTACTGTAGCTCTTTGCTCCTTTGCATATTTCTCTAAGTTTTCCCTCACTGCCAGAGAGAGAGGCATCCTTTGGGAAGGCCTAGCTTCTCCTTGCTGGCTCTCTCTTGCCTCTCCCTTGCCTCTCCCTAAGCACTTGGAAGCTCCTCTGCCTTCTTTGCAGATGTCTCCTTCCCATCGCTTGCTCTCCTCAACTTCTGGTGTGGTGGTCTTTCCTCATTACTCTCACATCTCATCCAGTCCAGTTCACTCCTGCTTTCCCAGCTGGATCCTGCTGTTGCTTTCGTGTATGCTCACACTGGCCAGCCTGTGTCACCTTCTCCTGGCTGTCACCACTTTGGGGACCCTTGTTGCTTTCTGACTTTACCTGAGAGCACCCTGTCATGACAAGTTTTCTAAGGAATGCCTCAGGCTCCACGGTGATATACCATGAAGGAGAAATTGCTGTCTGGGGTTCTAGCTTTGCTGCTGGCAGAGTATGCAGGATTCATGCAGAGCTCTAAGTGCACTTACTCCACACAAGTGGCTGTAGAAGTGCCCAGAGGTTCCACTGTCTGTACAGAGCCTAACCTTAGAAGGGTTGCTTTTCTTCTCTTCCCTTTCATGCTTCTTCTTGAAGCTTTCTGACAGCTCTGTGCCCATGAGCTTAGGTCTTGAGGTGTGACTGATAGACAAATTAAGTTTTCCAGATGGTTATAAAGTGAAATCCTAAAATTAGAAAAATTTGTGTTGTGTAGGGGTTTGTATACATATGAAAACTTATCAGTAAAACTATGGCATTAAGTTACACCTCTTCACTCAAGTGAAGGCATTTGGAAGGGGATCAGAGGGAGTGGTGGAGACCCTACATCTCCCCTGGATGCAGTGCATGTTCTGTGCTACGTGCCAGGGCCATCAGTCCCTTCTGTCATTTCCTTCCGCAGACCCCAATACTGAGCCCTTGGAAACACCACTAGTGACTACCGGCTGCCAGCTGGATGTAACTCCATTCACCACCACGCTCTGGCCTCAACCACCTAGTTTTCACCCAGCAAACAGTGCACCTGTTCACACCATGAACAGCCATTTTCTCCAGGAGAATACTGTGGTAGACAAAAATACCTGGCTGCACTGAGTGGTGTGGATACTTGTGACACACTCTGACCTAATTTCCTGGTTGGAGATACAGGAATCCTGGAAAGCTGTAGGAAAGCCATATAATTCTGTCCATGGACAGGGATTTTGTCTCATGGACATGATGGACTATGCTCCCTAAAACTTTGGACTTGCTGTGTGTCCATAATGCATCACATCCCATGTGCAGGATGTTCACATGCATGGCAGCAGCATGTCTGAGGGTCTTCTTGGCTCATTGCAGCCTCTGGTGGGCTCAGTCACCTGTCATCTAGAAATCCTTGGCAAATGGTCTAATTCCTCCTTTTCCAATAAGACTACATTTCTGGATGGAAGAATCTACTATTTGAGCAGATAAGGCTAATAAGGGAATATAAGACCGCTTTAGTTTTTCCTGGCCTGCCTCTTTCATTCTTTTGGATGAACCAACTTGATGGGCATAATTCCTGAAGACACTGTACACCTATTAGAATGCACTTCTCAGGGAGAGCTGGGAATGAAGATTTCCTTGCAGGCATTATAAATCCTTTCCAAAGTCTTTTTCCTTTTTGTGGATTAGTACATTCAGCAAGCAAATCTCAGATGAGTGAAGAACAATCAAATATGCCAAAGTTGTGAGTGACTAATTGGTACTTGTCGCCTTTCTTCCAGTTTGCAATGTCAGTACTGATAGTGGCATTACATGTCATCTCAGAGGGACCACAAATCTACCCAGCGAATCACTTATCTAATTAGATGTTTTTGTTTCTCCTCTGGTGAGAATGCTAACATGTTGTCCTATGAGGTTGGAAAAGAACATAATCTATTTGCTGTATCTCTTTCAGTCTGTGTTTCTTGTGCAGTTAACTCATGCCCTTTAGATTCCAAAACACAAGGAACAATGTGGTTTTTCACTCCTTGATGCTGTTCTTTCTGCATATTCTGTTTTGGAGACCTAGAAGGACGAACTCATTTCCAAGAGTTTATGAAGCAGCTGTGATAAACTAAGGCTGTTACTTGGAAAAAAGTTGGTGCCTCTTAATGAGCTGCATGAATGTTTTTCACATAGAATACTTAAAGGGGAGGGGGTGAGGGGAAATTATTTATGATTATTAGAATCATTTAGTGTGACTATATCAGAAATATTTCTGTTTTATGAGGCTTGAAAAATTGTTATTGTGAGCAAATGAGGATGCAGTATCTTTATCTATTTGCTGCCCAATTAGTGATTCCAAATATTGGAATTTTCACTGTTTTTTTTGGTAAGAAAATAATAATTATGTAAGTGTAGATCAGCAGACAGGAGATCAAGAAAATGTTATATTTCATGAAATAGTGCCATTGTGTGTATTCAACACAACAGTAAGTGTCAAAGGCATAACTATTTATGGGAAAATGAAGTCCCTAGGAGCTGGACACTGTAATGCTTTTCCTGCCTGCTGCGATACAGCAGACTGCCACACCTGTATGTGTCCCAGCCAAGGGGAAAAGGTCAAGGGCTGCGAGAAGGACTTGAATAAGGCCATAGAGGGTTTTAATTAGAGGATTTTAACAAGCTTCCCAACTAGATGAGAATTACAGCTGTGGGTGAGCTCCTGTGGCAGTATAGAGCAGCAGCAGCAGTAATCTTCATATGCTCTGTGAAGTGTGGACAGCTTTTGAATGGTAGTTGTGTAATGAATTGATTTAGTAGGGGCAGGCTTAAGACCCTTCCTGCAACTGTCAAAAGCAACCCCATCTTCCAGGAAATCAGTGTGTACTTTGCACTGCTGGGGCAGCAGACACATAGTTTTCCCATAGAGAAACCTCCAGTTCTACAAGGCAATATATTCAAAGGTTAGCCAAGACAATGTATATCTCCACTATGTAAAACTAGTAGCCCAAATTGCACAACCTGAACCACTGAAATGTTATTTTAAGTCATCTTGGTCTCATTTAGATATAAGCAAAATATCTGGCACAACTGGCCAATCAGTAAAGTGAAGCAAAAAGAAAAATCACACAAGTTTGACTCTGCTGATTCAGATATTTTATTAGTAGTTGTGATGGGTTTATCACTCTGTGTAGTGCTTTAGTGTCTGGCACCACTTATTAAAAGAGCTGGGTTTTTTTTCCTGCAGAAAATCGAAAGATGGTTCTCCCTAGTGTATTGCAGAATTGCAAAATACTGAGACAAGCACGGAGTCAAGGAGCGACCGTGGCTCATGTCATGCATGTTTAGGTCTTACACTGTATTAATCTAAGAATGCTATGAGGGATAATTACATACACCCAAGTCCAAAGACACACATATTATTTTAATGACAAAACACTGTGCAGATGTAGTAGGTAGGTGATGAGAAGCTGAAAGGTATTATGTCATATTAGTTGTAAGTCTTCTCTTTGACCTTCCTGGCAGAGTTTAAATAGCTCCTATGTGTTAAACCCTATGTGCGTGAGGAGAGGTGTGACTATAGATCATCTTAGGGCATTAAGAGTGCCTGGTTGAGTGGCTCTGTGCTGGGTAAGGTGGGGGCTAGAAGAACAGAAGTTTTTTTTTGGCTTTTCAGGTGTATTTATATCCTTTACCTATGAACTTTGGGGGAAAAGGCAGGCCAAATTGATTCTTTGGGCCATCAGCTCAGCCATACTGACCACCTGAGAAAGAATCCATGAGGAAAGAATCTAACAATTTTTTGCCCTCTGTTCCCCCCATCCCACAAAAAAAAAAAAAAAAAAAATTAAATAAAAGAAAAAGAATCAGAAGGAAATCATTTAGTTTCAGGGATCTAATCTCATATGAAAATGCCAAGCTGAGAAGCTATAGGGTAGAGAAAAATAACAAGTCTTTCTCTAGAGCAGAGGTATCTGGTGGTGAAGAATGACTACATACCACCAAGATAAAAAGCCCATGGAGAAAAAAAGCAGTGAAAACTGCTGAGTTCCCCCCAGTAGGGAGTGGTCTGTATCAGGAAGAAGCAGGGAGGTAAGCTGTCTGGACTCAGACTTCATTATCTCTGCAAGATTTATTTCTCTATAAAAAGATGTTACTCTACAATAACTGTTTTCTGACACTGATTCCTTGTCTGTAGCTCCCTAGAGAACAGACCTTTCAAACTCCAAGACAGGGAGAATGGGTCGTGGTCGCTCGAGGGATGACAGCCCAGTGTCTCTGCAGAGGCAAAGCACTGCTTTTTTGCGTCTCAGTGGTGTTTGCCCTTATTGCTACATTTATAACAATCTTCACATCACTTTTTCTTCACCTGGATCCCTGATTGATCCCTGAAATTGCCTAACTCTCGTCTCTTCACTGTGCACAGCTACCGCTCCCATCTCCTGTCATCTACTTCTTTATGGTACCTGATTCCTCTTCACTTGGAACAAAGCACCCTATCTCTCAGCCAATTCTGCCTTCAAATGTGACTGTAAAATCTTTTTTTCAGAATCAAACTAAAGAGCTGGCAAATCTCCTCTTTTTTAAATACAAGCATCACATTTTCTCTTCTTCACTCACATGGTTATCAGTCTCTACTGGAAACCTCATTAATCATCCTTGATAATGCACATGAAATGTCTAATTTTGGTTAATTCTACATTCTGAGAGAGAGACAGTCGTTTGTGTTATTTCATCTTTTAAGAATTTGATTTTGCAGTTGTTCTCAAAGTGTTAACACAGTATGTAGGTATGTGTCCTGGAGAAGTTGTTTCACTTGTACTAGCTGGATGATTTTAAAGAGAAGGAAAACACTTTATAGGACTAAACTCCCAATTCATATCAGTGAAATACAACAGTATTCAATAGAAATTGTAGGAACTGCTGACATTTGCTCCCTGAACTGTCATTACATGAAGCCAAGATAACAGATAATACACATTAATGTGATAAAAAGACTTATTTATCACACAATTTTAGTCTATCTCCAAGTGCACTGCAAATTTCAACAGCCAGTCTGTTAAACAAACAGCCTCCTAAATCTGTATGCACTTATACTGTTGGCACACAGTGCCAAATCAACAAGGAAAGTACCTACATCATTACCAAGAATTATATGTCTGAGATATTACATCATTTAACATTTCTATGTCTCTTTCCCTTCTTTGTCTCCCTTGAGGGAAATTGGAAGGGAAGAAGGATGTCATGCCTCTTGCTAATGAAAAGCAAAAAATTTTTTTCAAAATTCATCTTTGTCTAAGATCTCTGTTCAGGACACTTAATCTTTGAAATAGTAAATTTTCTTAGTATTGCTCTTGCCACATGTTCCATAGCAACATTTGATTTTGAACTAGAATAAATTTTCTGTATGCTTTATGAGAATATTTTGAGTCTTAGGTAGGTTGACCATAAATGGAAACACAACTGTACTGAAGAGCTCGGTTTGATTGGTCTAACTGTCCAGTTGAGCCTGAGGTTCAGCAGAAGAGCTGAGGGGTACTCAGCACACAAGAACTGCAGTGAAAGGCTGGTATCTACAGTTTTACAGCAGCTCATTTATCCTGGGTCCGCTCAGGAGCAAATTCAATCCCCGCTAAAACACACAGCTTCCTCCAAGCTGTGTGTTAGCTCACAGAATGGGGAGGTGAGATATTAACACTTGGACAGTATCACTTATGTCTGAGATATGTGTCTTTGTGTTACATCTGTCCTCTGTATGTGAGTCAGTTGGAACGTGCCTGACCTGCAATTGCAGTTCAGTCTGTGACACCACTGCTGCTTGGCTTCAAGACAAGGCTCTTTGATCACATCCAGAATTTTTGTTAGACAGTCAGAATGTCCTATTTGGCATTTCTGAGGGTTTTTTTCATATTTTTATTTTGTGATATGTGAATGCTTTATGCTCCCTGAAAACATGCCGGATTATGTTAAACAAATTCAAGAGCAGTTTAACTACACTGTAACCTGGCTTTGCCTCTACGCAGGGCTTACCTTACATATGCTTCTGGCTATCAATATTGCTTTTGGGAGGCCAACTTATTTTCCCACTGCTGTGTGAATAGGTAGCATCAAGTAAAAGTTAATTTGGTGTGCAAAAACCAGCTGTCTTATTTAAAGCCAACTCATTTCTTTCATTCACCCAAACCATCCTACTGGACTCGCCCATTGAACTCTAGCGAAAAGTGACTTTGACTTACCTACTAGGCATCAGCTGCACAATTTTAGTTTTAATAAGTAATTTATTCTTTATCTTGGTCAGCTTTTGTAATTTGTTTTCTTTATTAAATTAAGAAATAGAGATTTTCATAAATTAATCATGTCAGTGATTTCTATTTTACTTGTATTTTATAGCTCTATATTAAACTTGGCAGCACTGCTTACGTATTCTGAAGTTGTTCTCTTTCATGTGACTTCCGTTTCCTAGGATGAGAAAATAAAGAAGGCTTTCATGCAGGTGCGGCAGTAGAAAGTAAGAGTCTGTTGTAATGTCCAAAGTTCAGATGTTCAGCAACTCACTCAGGTACCCTCTTGAGGCAGCACGGCAGCAGTTGCTGAGCTTAGCCCACATTTTGCCAGTTGTTTCCTTCTTTCTAATGATTCTTTCTAGTGAAGGAAACTTTTCTACCAAAGGTCCTAGATTAATTTTTTACCATGCTTAGCATTTCTGTGATGAGGAGTGTACTTCCTTATTCTCTTGCGTTTTCAACTAGTTCTTAATTATGGTAATTTCATGTTCTGCTTCCGTATGGAAGGACGGCAGCTAAGAGCTTCAAATGAAGCCAGGATCTGTCCCTGCACTAATACTGTTGCAGAGACTGAATTACAACCAGAATGCTTTTTATAAGAAGCAGATAATGCTGTCTCTGGGCAAACTGCATGAGTAATATGCTTTAGCCAGTTAACAGACTAAATAAACCAGATTGAAATAACAATAATAACAATAATAATAACGAGAAGGAGGAGCATATGTTAGGTTGCACCAACTAGAAAAATAAAATCAATGCAAAAGTTTAGAAGTTTGGAAGGCAAATTTTGTACAGAAACCTTGTTTAAAAGAAAGTTCCATCAATACCATCAATTTGGGAACTGGGTTACTAATGGGAGAGTTTGGCTGTTTATGATACTACAAAATTGATATTTGAAAGTTGGCTTTTCTAGATTACTGCGTTTCTGCAAAGTTCTGTTGCAGAAATTCACTCAGAGCCAAAACAGTTTTCCTTTTGTCTTTGTCACTTGTCCTTGCTTATGACAAAGGTCAGCATTTTTAAGTATAATGATTTTGAAGCTGTTTGAAGTAAGCTATTGCCTTGTTCCAGTGTGTTAATCAGGACCTTGTAATTAAAAGTAACCTCCCACAATGAACCAAGGGCTCTGTGGCTCCTTGGCACACTGGGAGGTTTGTTGTTGTGTTGTTAAAACATTTTTATGTTGCTGATGGAACAGCTTAGCTATCCAGGAAGAAAATAGCCAAGCCGGCTAAATACTTCACTGTCACACTCTTGTGTAACACACTAGAGAAAAGGTTAATATGGAATGTAATACTTCCTGGTGAACTGGCTGCTGAGAGAGGAAGAAGGAATTTTGGGGAACTGGTGGCATTCATCAGTAGGGCTTTGACCTTTCAGCTTGTGAAAAAGTTGAGTGAGTTAAATACGTTACTTAAAACCTGAATGACAGCATAAAATATGAGTAGGATGAAGAGAAGCTAGAAAAAAATCAAGAATAGCATGCTCTTAAGGAATGAATTATTTATTTATTATTTATATATTAAAGTCATTGAGATTGTTAAAAATCAAGAATCCCCTCCTAATGGTCCAAGAAGCAAGTATGGCCATAATTTAAATATTTGGGCAGTAGTCCAGAAACTTAACTTGCATGTCTGCCTATATGTCGTCTTGTCAACTGTGCTCCCATCCTTCCTGTTTGTTAATTTACGTCTTTCAACACCAACGTCTGGGAGGCTGGAAGCACCCAGGTTTCAGCACCCTGTGGTGAGAGTAGGTTTTCAGAAGACACAGCATCACCTGGTCAGGAGATTAAAATCAAACCAAAAGGAATATATTTAATTTGGGCTACCAATTAGTTATTGGGAATTCAGTGAAATCCAAAGAATTCATGAAAGTAGAAAGCAAGCAGGAAAATTTGTGGAAAACTGCCCAATAGAACTAGAAGATTGTATTCTAGAAGAATACTAGAAGATGCTGTATTCTGCATGCAGCCTCTGACTTAGGAATACTCTAAACTGCAGATTGCCAGAAGATAGGAAAGTAAAATAGAGGGAAAATTTTTCTGTATTCATTTTGTTTCTTGTTCCTCCTTAAGCCACTTGGAGACAAGACAGTTGTTTAGATGGCCTTTTCGTAATCCAATGCAGTAGGTCCTTCCTAACAACGTTCTCTTGAGAATGAGATTC
The DNA here is from genome assembly GCA_013397135.1 of Pachyramphus minor. Lineage (NCBI taxonomy): Eukaryota > Metazoa > Chordata > Aves > Passeriformes > Tyrannidae > Pachyramphus > Pachyramphus minor. Next base: position 387,837 of record VYXB01004457.1, read on the forward strand.
AGAAATCCAGCTATAAATTTTGCCTTGTGTCTTTCACTGTTTATTTCCAGTGCATATTTTTTGTTTTAAATATTGACATCTCATCTGCTATCTTTCAAAATAGATAGATTTCTGTACTTTATCAGCTGCATTTTAACTTCAGTGTTAGAAACTCCCTTACTTACCTTTCATAATATCGAAGAGCTAATGTGCTTGTTGAAGGTTTTACAGTCTTCCTTATGAAACAAGCTCTTAAATAATACACATTAGCAGCTTTTGCTTTTATGGATGTAATCTGTTGTGTGTTTTCTGCATGAAAAAAAGAGAACAAGGAAGAGAGAAAATTGTAGGAACTTTTTCATCTTGTTGCAAGAAATCAGACTTTCAGGGTGAAGACAGTGGTGTTTCTTGTGCACTGACAAGAGCAGAATTAAAGCAGTGTTACTCCCAAGCCCTACAAAGAATATTCCTCTTCTGAGAATTCAATCAGTACATCACTTTACCTTAGCAGCAGTATTGTACATAGCTCTTGGGCTGAGGAACTAATCTTTTCAAAGGCTTTTAAATATTATTAAAAATAAACAAGGATAACTTAAAACATCTTGGTGGTTGTTAATCTGCTCCCCTCGGCATCTAGTGTCCAGGCTTAATTGCCTTGTATGACCTGGTGATGAACTGGTCTTATGAATAGTGCTGTGCCTGGATTACTTTGCAGTTGCTAACCTAAATATTTGCAGGGGGTATTGCCCCTCTTTCAGGGCCTGCTTTGTATTGTGTGTGGCTGTTAAGATTGAGATGCCTTAATGTAATTGATACAGCAACATGCAGACATACCTCCCCCTCCCCCTGCCGTTTATTTCTTTGGGTTTTTTTCTGTGTTCCTACTATAATTGAAGATTTGGCACAAAAGGTTTGTAAGTGAACTGTGTATTCCATGTTTCTATATTTTTCAATTGAACTTCAAGCTAACAAAAAGTAGTGGATCAACAGTCATGAAAGGCACCTCTTTTATTTGTGGAACATATACAGCAGGGGAAAGATGCATTGTTTTATTAACATGTCCAAACTCAAATCACTGGTGTGAAAATATTACTCCTAGCAATGTGTTTAGTATTCAAGCCTTCTTAAGCCTTCTTTGCTTTGGTTGAGACTGCTGGCAGTGGTTGTAAAGAGTAATAGTAGTTTCCAGAGAGGAAATGGTCTCCTGAAAATGTAACAGGTTTCCACCTAGGAGCAATCAAAGGCAGAAATTCTGCAGCTACGGGAATATTACCTAAACTATCTTATGATTGAAATCCTGGTTGTCGTGGGGAACTTAAACCATTCCCATATCTGCCAGAGTGACAACATGGCAGGGCACAAGCAATTCAGGAAGTTTCTGGAGTGCATTGAGGGTAACTTTCTAACCCTGGTGACTGAGGAGCCAATGAGGAACAGCACTCTGCCAAACCTCCTTATGCTTACAAACAAGACGTATGTGGCTGAGGATGTGAAGGCTGGGAGCAGCTTTGGCTGTAATGACCAGTAGTGATGAAGTACAAGATCCTTTGGGCAGAAAACAGGACAAATAGCAGGATCACAGCCCTGGTCATCCTGGAGAGAAGATAGTTGGTTGAGTTTCGAGAATGACCTCTTGAATGCTCCAGTCCAACAAGCAGGAAATCAAGCAAGGATGGCAGGAAAACTGCATGGATGAACAAGGAGCTCCTGACAACTCAAACGACAAATGGAAGCACACAAGAGTGTAGTGGGGTTACATGGCAGGGTTTTGTCTGTGGGGGGCTGCTGGGTGGCCTCTGTGAAGAAAGGCTGGGGTTGCCCCATGCCAGACACAGGCAGCTCCACTGTAGGACACAGCTGAGTCCACTAGGGAAGGTAACGGTGCCCCTGCGAGAATGCATTTAAGAAAGAGGCAAAACACTGCACAAACAGCGAGGAGTGAGAAAAAGCTGTGAGAAACAGCTCTGTGAGCACCAAGGTCAGAGAAGAAAGGGAAGTGGTGCTCCAGGTACTGGAGCAGACGTTCTCCTGCAGTCCATGGAGACACCACAGTGGAGCAGGTATCCACGCTGCAGGTCATGGAGAGGACGACAACAGAAGAATTGGATGTTTTCTGAAGGAATTACAGTCCTTTAAGAGCACCCACAGGAGCAGGTACTCCTAACAGCAGCCGTGGCCCTTAAGAGGAACCATGCTGAAGCAGGATCATTCTGAAAACCTGAAGCCCATGGAGGGGATCCATGCTGGAAAAGCTCTTGAAGGACAGCAGCCCATGGAAAGGACACACAATAGAGTGGGGGAAAAGCATGAGGAGGAAGGAGCAGTAGAAACCTACTGTGATAGGCTGACCAGAACTGACCACAGTCCCCCATTCATTTGTGTCACTTAGGCAGGGTGGGCTTTAAGAGAGAAGAATGAAGAAATAAAGCTGAACCTGGAAACAAAGGATGGATGAGGGTAAAGGTGTTGTTTTGTCTTTGTTTCTCACTATCTAAACCTGTTTTAATTAGAAAAAATAAAATTGGAATAATTAAAATATTAATTGGAATAAATAAGATTTTCCCCAAGTCAGCTCTTCTGCCCATGATAGTAACTGGTAACTGATCTTCCTGTCTTTATCTTTATCTATAATATCTTGACCAATGACCTGCCTTTCATCTTATCTTCCCATTCCCCCCCCCCCCACCATCCTGTTGAAGAGAGGGAGGGAGAGCATGTCTGGGGAGGCATCTGGTAGCCAGGGTCAACTCACCACCAAGAGATGGGAGCAGGGGCCAGTGACCTGGGAGGAATACAGAGACACTGACTGAGCATGCAGGGTTGGGGCTAGGAAAGGCAATGCTCACTGGGAATTAAATCTGATGAGGTATATAAAGGACAACAAAGAAGGCTTCGACAAGGGAATCAGCAGTAAAAGAAAAACTAGATAAAATGTGGACCTGCTGCTGAATACGTCAGTGGACCTGGGACAAAGGACATGGAGAAGGCTGAAGGACTCCGCCTACTTGTTGGTCTTCACCAGTAATACCAACCTTGAGCAAATCCAGGCCCTGAGTGGTTCAGAAATGGAGAAAGGAAGACTTATCTTCAGAAATTATCAGTTCAGGGAACATTTAAATAAAACTGAATACACAAGGCCATGGGACTTGGGCAACACCTGTGAGGTGTACCCCATATGGGAGCTGGCTGATAGTGTTGCAACGCCACTCATTATGATATTTGAAAGGTTGTGGTGACTGGGGAAGGTTTCTGAGGACTGGAAGTCTCCAGTCTTCAAGCAGGGGAACAAGCAGGAGCTGGGGAAGTATAGGCGAATCAGTCTAAGCTCAGTCCTCAGGAAAGAGGTGGATCAAATCTTCATGGAAACCATTTCCAAACATATGAAGCACAAGAAATTGATTGGGAGCAGCTCACATGGATTCACAAGGCAAAATCATGCCTGGTCAATCTGATAGCCTACTACAACAAAATGAGCTGTTCCAAGGACAAGGGGAGAGCAGTGGGTTTTAGCAAAACATCGTTTCTGATAACATGCCTACAGGCAAACTGATGAAGTATGGACTAGACAAGTGGATAGTCAGCTGGATTTAAAACTGGCTGAACCACTGGATTCTAAAACGTGTGATCAATGGCATGAAATCCATCTGGAAGCAAGTCTTTAGCTCTGGAAGCTAGTGCTTTACCTGAGACATCAGTACATCTGTTTAACATCTCCAGTTTTGGCCAGGATGATGGGACAGAGTGCACCTTCACCAAGTTTGCAGGGGATACAAACTGGGAGTAGTACCTGATACACCAGCTAGAGCATCTGACATATGATGAGATGCTGAGACAACTGGGACCATTCATCCTGGAGAAGAGAATGCTGAGGGGATCTTATTAATGTGTATAAATACCTGATAGCAGTGAAGCAGTAAACTAAGGATAAAGAGGACAGAGCCAGACTCTTCTTATTGGTATCCAGTAAAAAGGCAAGAGGCAACCTTCACAACCTTGTAGACTTAAAAAAACTATTTAAAATTTGACAGGACAGATCTCAGAGCAACCTGCTCTAGCTGACTCTGCTTTGAGCAGAGGTGTTACACTGGGTGACCTCTACAGATGTCTTCCAACTTCAAACCTTCTGTGAGGGGGCTGGACTGGATGAGCTCCAGAGGTGTCTTCCAATCTCAATCCAACCAGCTATTCAGTGAGTAATCTGTGAGAGATCAATTTGTGTCATGTAGTATTATTTGCATTTCAGTTTCTCCTAAAATTTCAAACCACAAAAATATATGTAGTATTTTTGCATTTCCTTGCCTCCTAGGACCATGATCAAAATCAGCATTCATATGGCAACACCCTAGATTAGCACCCTGGTGAGTGATTTGAGACCAAGAAAATTGCTTGCACTTAGCCTTTTTTGATAATCTTTACTTAAAGCTTTATAGAATCAGAGGAAAGTCCCCTTAACTTTAGTGGACCTTGTGTCTGACTCAGAAGGCTTAAAATTGTAAAAGCCCAGTCTTGCATGAGAAGAGCATGGCTGTCAGGAAATTGCTTCCTTCTTTCCACTGAAGGCTTTGAGCATACATCAGACATTGTGGAGTTGTATTTCCGTCTTTATGCTCTCATACAGTTAATTTTCTTGGTACTGGGATTCAGCAGAGTATTCCACTAAAATGAATTTAACTAATAATAGGGAATTCAATAATGTCTGAATTTCTGATTATTGCATGTGACATAGTATGAAGCCTCATACTTGATTATAAATTATTAATTATGTTTTGAAAGTTATCTTGGTTATGTGAATCTATTATTAAGGAAATCTGCTAGCATTGCTACTTCTAAGAAATGAATGTGATATTGCCATTAAAAATTATCATTTTGATTATTCATGGAATAACTAAAAGAACTGTAAGACAAACTAATTTCTCTTTGAATTAGTGTTCTCTTGCATTCACAATTGCAGTTAGTCTTCACATCTTTCTATTATAATTCAGAAAAAAATGCAGGTAAAAGTTGATATTTCTTCTAGGTAGGAAACGGGGAGATTGAATCACATTGTAGCAAATTGGTTATATAGAATTTTGCATTCTGTATAGGGATATATAGGAGGGAGCTGTACAGGTCCTTCTGACTGAAGAGCACAAAGCAGGGGCACTCTGTATTTCCGTATGTGATGCCAGGCTCTTGAGATAAATGTGGGTCTCTGGGAAAGTGTAGTTATACCCTCCTTGTACACCACGCCCAAAAGCAGGGAGGCACATGTCCCGTGGTTCTGGCAAGTGTCTGTCTGGTTTTCCACATTGTTTTGCTGCTGGGATAACTCCGCTTCTCACCTGCAGTGTCTGCTCTACACCCGGCTACCTTCCTGTGCCACTTCGCAGCTCTCAAAGACATAATTATACATTTGATTTCTGTCTCTTTCATCTGCTACAGTAAATGATCAGGTATTACTTTGGCATTTGGTTCTGCTGCTGACACCTGCAAATACTAGAGCTGGGTAATAAATTTTTGAGGTTCCTTGTTAATTTTACTTTAACGGATGTGAAATGTGTATTCAGTGTGTGCCGCCCTGGGTCATCCATTTTGTCCATACTGTCAGGTGCAGCTTGCTCAGAGTAGATTCTAGCTGATGACAACCAGCTCACAGTTTGCACAATATTTAACTAGAAGGCTCTGATTGCAACTTTAGATTATTTCTGCCTTGACTACTTAATTTTACTTTCACCAGCACACACCCAAACCTTTGATTTCATACGGTAAATACACAGGAATGCTGCATACAAGGCTCTTCAACACAAAGATTTTAAGGAAATGCTCCTGTAAATATTCTTTCTGCTCTGTTACAGTTATTCTAAGTGTATGTTTAACTTGTTGATTTCACAGACCACTGTGCAGCCGTTTGTTATATATTAACTCAAGACTCAATCCCACAAGGTACTGACTGCTTCTGGATCATGCCAAGTCCTTTTTATCTCCAGCAGCATTTAAGGACTTACTTACAGAGTGCTCAGCAGGACTGAGCCCAGAATTGAGGCAACAACAGGCTCTTTGAAAAACCAGACAGGTTTACTGGAAAAAGGTTTGTACTGTAACTGGACAATATTTTGTGCAATGGATTTTCATACATTTAGATTAAATATTATCCAGAGGAGCAGATCTTGTAGTTAGTGGCTACGGGAAGACATAACCATTTAGGTATATATGCTGATAATTAATTGCATTTTATAATTATGGTTTTACTAGTTGTTCCAGTTAAGTGCAAATCCATGACTGAGACTAATATTGAAAGTTTTGTGTGTTGGCTGCAGTGTGGTTTGCTACTCTGTTAATGTGTATCTGGCTTTCAGGGTTGCAGATAATCTGTGTAGTTCATCTAGCAAAGCCAACTCAGCATTATTCATCCCTGAGCTCACACACCATGCAACTGGGTTCTCTGTGCACTGTGACTTAAAGGGGACCTGACTGGCAGTGGCATTGGGGGGAAAAATTCCCTGGCATTACCCCAGCTTCCTGGACCCCCCCTTGGGCAGAAGCCCACCCAGCCACATTGTTGAGCTGCTGGTGGCTGTGTGGGTCGGTGTGTTGTCACCAACGGCACTGGGCAGGACTAGTGTAATGTCCTCTACTGTCAGTCAGGCATTTTGAATTGCAGGCTTTAACAAAGGGTACTAAACTCATCTGTTGCTGACCAAATGTATCTTAATGAGACCAAGATGTGGAGTAGCGTGTGCAAACTACAGTATTAACTATTACTCTTTCTTGGAAACTTGTTTCGGGTGAAGAAGGTGCCATTGGTCTTGTAAATTCAGATTAATTTGGCACAGAAAAAGTGTTGTAACATACTGTTTCTAAAAAGCTATTCTCGCTGGTTACATGCAGATGAAGACCATAATCTTCCATTGTTTGGAAGGAAAAAGATAGGACCTGAAACCCTTAAGTAATGTTGTTTCATTCCATCTACAAACAAGGAAAATTACTTCCAAAACTGCAGCCCCTGCCTTTTCTGCTAGGCAAGGAAAGAGATACTCTTTGATTTTGGTCCTGGTATTACTGCAAACAGTGGGAATTCAGAATTGAAAATTAAACCTGAGTTTTGCTTTCAGACTTATACTTCAGGTTGGCCAAAGCACAAGGCACAGGTCTGTTCTAGTAACTATTGGAGGACTCTCACTTTAATTCAAACACTCTTGTGTGTTTAATAAACATATCTTTTGAAAGTAAGCAATCACACTGTTGCCTTTGCCCTTACTCCCACAATTAAACTATTAGTTGCACACACATTTATTGTAGATTATCTTTTGAAATCAGTGTGATTTTAAGCATGCAATATTAGAGAATCACCTATGTAAAATGTTTGCGAGATCACAGCTCTAGCGAAGTACTCTAACTGAACCCGGGGTATGAAATCAGTACTCAAGTAAACTGAGGATTAAGCAACTCGCTGACTGCCAGTTTTCCCAGAGTAATGGCCATCAAGTTGTCTGCCCTGTTTTTTTCTGGGGAATAAGCAAAAAAACCCAAACAAAGCTGAGCTTTTTGGAATCTTTGGTAAATTAGAGAGGCTTCTGTGTAACCTCAAGCACAATTAGCTAAGCTAACAACACTTACAAGTTTAGAGTTGTTTACCCATTAAGACAAAGTGGGGAAATAGGTAGAAGTTTATGGGAACAAAAGTAGACTGCTGATGCCAGTGAAGGATTTTCCAAAACATTCAGCATAGGATGAAACCACCACATGATCCCATCTAAGAATACTGCAGCAGAAAGTAGTCACAAGTACTCAATATCCCTCCTGGAAAAACAGCTCCTCGTTAGGGGAAATGAGCCTAGGCTTGGTCATATGCTAATTGCTTTTCATTACTATGTGTTAGCAAAGCTGTTTAATACTTGCTATAAAGCCTGGATTTCAGTCTTTCTCATTTAATACCAAGTTAAATCTGAACTAATAAGCTCTCAAAAGTTTAGAGGTTCCAGTAAAATGATATTTAGCTAAAAATTACATGTTGGTTTCTGCTGGCAACAGTGGCGTAGCTTTGGTGCTGTAAACAATGAGAAAAGCAAGACTGATGAGAAATGAGAACATGCTTCATTGGGATATTGAATGATTTAGTAGAAATTGAAATGTCTAAGGGTTTCTTAGACTTCAGAATAATTAAATATGTAATAGTCAATTTTGAATAATTTCCAAGGGTTTTTTTTTGTATAAAATATTTTGCTTAAATATTGGAAAATCAAGACATAAAATACTATGCATGGAGCAGGATGGCTGTTATTTCAGTGTTTCTTAGGCAGCAGTATCTGTGACTCTAAAGGATGAATACTAAACAAGAGCTGTTTATTAGCTGATCTATAGCAGAATTTTTCATAAATGAAGCATCTTGGTATGGTCAAGTATAAAGATGATACAGCAGTCTGCTGAAATTGGCTGGTTGCCAAGGTGCAGCTCTTGCTCTTCAGTTAAAACAATTATTCTGGAATGTATTCATCTGTGGCTCTTCAGGACTTTCAGAGTTAAAACTTTCATCTAAATCTTGTCCCTACTAGGAAAATTACCAGATGCTGACAGGGGGTGTCAGCAGTGCCTCAGCTGAACATATGCTGCATATGGCTTGGCTGCAGGAGCGGACAGGGAGGCCCTGTTCCCTGCTGCTGCAGAGACTGGTGAAAACAGGCTTTAAACCAACTGATTACAGCACAGTACTAAACATTAGCCTTTATGCAGTGTTCATCCTAGCAATGAGACTGAATAACTATTCAAGCATACATTAGCCTGCCAAGATTTTTGCTGCATCAAAAATTAGTTAGGTGGCATCTTTTCTGAGTTATTTTACAAATGGTTGTTTTGAGGTATACAGCAATCCCATTATCTCTGCGTCATGATTATATTTGTATTATTTTGTGGTGAGGCTGGAATTGAAACTGAATCAGAGATTGAATGCAAAGCAGATTAAAATCTCTAGTTACCTTAATGACTGACTGTAATCTCGGAATCTGACACAACAATGCTTCATAAAAAAATTAACTATTTTATGGAGGAAATATTTTCCTACTTTTCCAGAGAACATACTGAAAAATATTTCCTGTTTGTGACATTGCCACAGAATTTGGTGATTATTTGTGTTTCTTTTGTGAATCTGCTACAAGGACCCACACAGCACCACCACCCACACACCCACCTCACACCCACACATTCTGGCACTCTGTGTCAGAAACACAGCACATAGGAATTGCTGAGGGAAATTGCATGTTCCCCCAGCCCTTTCCAATTCATAGCACTCTTGGGCTGCTCCTGAGAAAAATTTCAAGTCTGGAGCCATTTCAGGAGTCTTGTTGCTTCTGGAAAGCGTTTCCACTCTCCTTCCTGTGCTTTCCTCCCTGCTCTTGGATGCTTAGTTCCACCTCCTGCCCAGCAACAGCTTGGGTGCAGCCAGGGGAGCTGCTTCAACTCACAGCCTGACAGGAATAAGCAGAAGGCATGTCCAGCATCTCTCCCTTCAGGTGGTAGGTAGCATGCTCTTGGATTGGTGGGAGCCATCACTTCTACTCTCATCCAAAGGGACCAAGCAGATCGAAGGAGATGATGTGAACAGGAGTAGGTGATCTATGGGGAGCAACAGCTTCTCTGGGTCAGCATGTGGTAACAAGACAGCAAGGCAGCCATTCCTGTCCTGGCAAAGAAACAAAGTTTGCTTAATTATGTAATGAAAAGCAAGAGGTGGGAAGAGATTTGGCTCAGGTATTTAGTATTGCTTAGATAAAAGACAGACCCTGGGACAGAATTAGTGCAAACTGCCTCCCTTTAGTACTAGATCTGGAAACATGGCTCACATCTCCAGCTTAGTAGTGTACTTATGTACACCAGGATGCTAAGGGAATGATTTTTAAGGCTTTTCTCAATCAGTTTTCTTAACCTGAAGTTTAACAAGGTCTTTTTAAAAAGCACAGTGCCACTGACAGGAACCAAAGTGTCCATTTTACTGTTTGCAATGCTTAGGCAAAGACAGGTCACCAACGTAAATTAATTTTGTGGTAAGGCTATGTGTAATCTTTCAGGTTCAGACCTATCCTGCACTCTTACAAGACATAAATGGTTAGCCAAATCTGAAAATTACGGTTTAGAAGATTAATGGGCCAGCATCAAAAAATCAATTGAGTCTTGAAATAGGCACTTGAATCTGAACTCATTTAAAAAATATGGAATTAGGTTTTGTCCTCTGCACGGGTAGATGATGGATTATTTTCCCCATGTGTACACTTTACATAGCTCTCATCACTGTAAGCATCAAAGTGCCAGAGAAGCATTGATGGATTGGTCCTTGCAGATTCATGGGTTATAAGGTACTACTCCCATCATCACATATTTTACACATATGGCACTTAAGCTGAGAAAACTATGCTGAACTGCCAAGGTCAGAGAGAAACAAAATCCAGAATCTGTCTTCCCCAGCCCCAGTCATAAAGACAATTTTCCTGCCTGAAATGGGGGTTTCCTTTTTTCAGATAATTTACCATTACTTTTGGTGCTGGTAATATCCAGAGTTGTTTTACCACTAGTCACAGGAATATGTGTGACTAAGACAATGGCCATAAAAGTCTCTTGGAGCAGTGGTTCCAGTCCACCCACTTCAGGCAATTATGCCATTTGTTACCTTAGATAAACACAACTAACTCCATCTCAAGCGACTCAAGTTTGGTTTTCTTCCACGCTGTTCTAATAAGAAGACAGTTGCATGATTCCAGTGTCTGATCTTAAAACTAATCCACTGATTTCCCACCAAAATGTGACTAACTTGTGCAGCTGCAATATCTTACAGAGGCAGTCAGTATATATTATTTGTATTTTTTCCTAGAAACAATTGTAATATTATAAACAACATAAGACTGTAAGAGATTTCCTAGACTATCCTGCAGATAAAAGTTCTAATTTAATATATATGGTTGTTTGTTTTTTCTTAACAGGACAGGTAGACTATACTAAAATATAAATTTGTGTCTTGATTCTATGTACAGACAAATAAGTTTTCAAGTGAGCAGCATTGTGTGTTTTCTGCATCTTTAAAATTAGGTAACTTCTTTTCCAGACAAAATAAATAGACAGTTTGCTTAAATTTGATTATCCGTGCTTTAAAAAATACTCTTGATTTTAGTATTAATAATGAAAAAAATAATTAGCTACTACAACAGCAGAAAAACAGAAGAATGACTGTGAGATGAAGGCTTATCATTGCTTTGAAGTTTTCAGGCAGGCTAAATTCAGAGAACAAATGTTATTGAAAAGACCCAGCACGTAAATGTTGTTGTAGAACTTCATTGTCATCTGCTTTGCTCAAATTAATTTTTCCTAGCTTTTCCGTTCCATGGCATTCTTGATAAATTCAAACAGAAAGTAGAAATTGACAATCTAAAGGCAGAATTAGCAAGATTTTTTTTTTTGTCTGAGAAAAAAAAGAAAAACGTGGTGGAAATGATAATGAAATCCTCTTCCACAAGAAATATGCCCATGAATGTTAATTTAGTTCAGACTGTAACAACCTTCCCACCAAATGCAACCTGTTTCCCCTTTCCTTAATCTTTCTAAGATATTCACTCTTCTGCCTTCATGAACATATCAAAAGCTGTAATTGCTCAGAGATTTTTGCTCTGGCTGCAACAGAGTTACCCAAGGTCTGCAGCCACCCTGTAACCAGGTGGGTATTTCTGTTGTGTCACGCTGGGCCAATTATTCTGCTGAGACCTGTTATTTTGTTATAATAAGCATCAGAAGCACCATGATCTTATGTAACCACATAATTTCTGCTGATGTGGCATAATTCCTAACAAAGTCCACTATCTGCTTCAGTTTTAAAGCATTTCCAATTTTTCTAGTATCTGAAAAATTTCTATTTTTATTTTAATTATATTTCTATACCTCTGCAGCATTGCTGTATCCCTGCTCTCTTCAGCATAGCTGAACGATTTAAGCAAGCTTGTGATTCCTTCCTGAGTCCAGGGAGAAACACCATCACTTTGAAATCAAATAAACCCATGCACAGTCCCTTGCTGTGGCTCACACACAAAAATGCTCTGCACTGGTGCTCCAGCCCCTGGTCTGAGTCGTTCAAACACCTACAGCTGGTGGTCCTCAGCCCTGGAACTCCTCAAGGTCCTTTCTCTAGGTATTTATTCTTCCACTGATTTTTTTCCCCTCCTGTTTGCATAACAAGGCACCTTCATATCCTCAGGTAATTTTGGAAGAACAGTTTAGATTAGAGAAGAGGGGATGGCAGGGTAATTAAGTGGGTGGGGAAGAAGGTTGATAAAGAGCTCCTAATTGTCACTTTTACATGATATTATTTCGAGCAAGGAAAATAAATACAGAATGGCTGTAGGGCCATCAGACTCCGCAATCAGCGGTGTGACATAGGAAAGGATGGCAGGTAGACCAGAGCAGGAAGAGAAGGCTAAAGTCTGCAGAGTGGGACAGTCCTAACTCTGAAATCTCACCCTTTCTTCCCAACTAGTCCCTATCATTTCAATATACATCCATCTAACAGAAAACCTAATGTAACTTTTTTCAAGACAAGAAGAAAAAGAAAAATATATAGCATAGGAAACAAAAAAAAAAGAAAATAAAGAAATTCTTGACTAACCTCTTTTCTTTCCTATTTCTGTCTGCTTTTCATCTCCGCAGTCCTTTTCCTTCCTATTTCTTATACTTTGTGAGACACAAAATAAAGGTGGAATTCAGTCTTCCTAATTGGTAACTGGGAGTCTTCTTTATGTTAAAACACAATGATCTGTTTATTGGAAACTGATCTTCTGTAGTACCAGCCATCTCTCCATGTCATGCTGTTTGAATAATGCCTCTTGAGGATGGGGAGAAAGAATAGCATCACAGTCAGACCCTGTGGGATTATAAATAGCAGTCTAGCTGCTTGAAAGGCTGAAGCCATCATTAAGTTGCATGCAGCTGTAGTGGTGTAGGTGGGTGAGTAAGAGCAACTTGGAGATGGGATAATGGTAACCTGGTACACAAGGGTCATTTTTCATTGATGGTGTCACTCCATCAGACTATTGTGCTCTCCCTAAATTGGTCTCTGTGTTTAACGAGTTGAAAAAGCTCAGCAAAACAGCCTTGGCAAAGCACATTTAAGAGAATGGGCCAAAGAGTTTGTTGTGTATCGTGATTTAGACCAAATTGTGATAAACTTTTCTCACTTGGGTTAGTAATTGCTTTTATCAGCAACAAAGCAAATGCAAGCGGAACTGGCCTTTCAGAAGCAGCACACCAGCCTCCTGCACGAGGGCAATGGGGACTTTCACTGGGCAAATTAAGAAGTTAATACAGCAATTTAACCCAGGCTGTCCTTTCAGTGTTTCTCCTAGCAGTGTGATTCATTTTGTCATCTTGGACTTTTTCAGTGCCAAGACGACAAAGGTCTTGGTTTTGGAAAATCCCTTTCAATTTATTATTACTAATTTGGTTGCAGACCAAATAGAAAAATCCTACACTAATCTCATAATATATAAGAAACAGATGAAAATAATTAGCAGCCTATGTTAGTTTGCATATGCAAACACACTACTCTTCTTTTAGTTCTACAGTGAACAAATGGAGATCTTGATCCTGCTCCCAGTGAAGTCAGTGGGGGAGTTGCCATTAACTTCAATAGATATATGACTCAGCTTAATTCCCCCTGTGGGACCTGTCAGTGTGTAAAGATTCCTTGGAGGTTAATTGCTTGCAGAAGAGTCTTTGCCTAGGATCTAAAAGGAAGGTGCAAATTGCACAACTGGAGCCTTAGCTATGTACTGCAGCCTGGAAAAGACACTGTCATTTAAAGCAAAGGGATCTCTTATTTCAGTAATCCTTCATCTTAATAAGTAAATTTGGTCACTCATTATTTTAGAGGATGTCACTTCCTTTGCCATCTTACCCAACAGCTATGGAAATAGGACAAATCCTTTTATGTTTTCCTGAAATTACTCCTTTTTGTTTGCACTCTCTTTTAAGAGTACCTTTTTTTTAAAAAAAATCACTACTTTGAAATAGACTTTTAGAAATTATTTATAAAAGAAACATGAAAGAACAGTGTTGAGGGAGTAGGAGAGGATTTCTAAACTAAGTAGATGCAATAATTCTCATTTAGACTTTTTAGATTTGTGTGAGTGATTTCATTACATAAATGTGCCCTTCGCTATTCTCAAAAAGCTAAGAAATGCATCACTACCAACTAAAAGTTGGGGGAAGAGATTGTTCTTTCATCGCTAAAACCCTATATTCTTTCTCCTATGTCACATTTTTTGTAATCCTTTCCCACCTGTATTACATTTGGAATAATCCTTCTCATTCCTCATCACATGTGCATTAAACCTCTTTTAAAATACAGACTTAGAGCTTCTAAAACAAGCATTTCATTTTTGTAGTGCTAAGTGTGATGTCAAAACACTATTAAAAATCTCGCACATATACCAATCTGGAATTTGTTCCCAAAGTTCCTCTGTTCATAAATTACTGTACTTGGTCAACCATAACATGTATTTCTGGCACTGCCCCTCTGTTCACTGCAGCCTTTGTTACTCATGTGGAGGCAAAAATGTTACTCATCTGGAGCCTGTAAATAACAGGATGTAGCTCAGTTTTTCAGAAATACCTATGAAAGTGCTATGAATTTGTTCTTATTACTAAGCATTCTCAGTGGCAAGTAGTATTGATATTCTCATTTTGCCTTTTATGAAGGTAGAAAAACCTTAATATAGGAAGGACCTTAATATAGGAAGGACTAAAGTTACTTTAGTTTGGAACTTAGAGGAAACACTATAGCTTGTTTTTCTTCAAATATTAGAGGAAACACTATGGCTTGTTTTTCTTCAAATATTGTAAGAAACTAAAAAGTGTTCAAGTTTATAGTCAGAAAAGGGATTTTCCTTCTTTTTCATGGTAGTCCTGTTGGTAAATTTTACGTTGCATCATTTTAGTGGACCTTGGTGTTCTGAATACTATATACATCCTTTAAACAACAAACAAACAAACAAGCAAGCAAAAAAACCAACAACAACAAAACCCAGATTAAGACAAGATTTGGGTAATTATTGGTCTCCAGTACAGGGAGTTAATCCTGCTCTCAAACACACTCCTTATTGTACTGCATCTGAGCTTCTCTGAATACTACATGCATATGGAAGGACAGACTGAATCAATGAAGCTGCAAGAGTCAGAAGAGGGTTTTCACATACTACCAGTAGAAAACCTATGACAAGCAAGTCTGGAAGATCAAAACTATTTACTTTTAGAAACTTGTCAAACATCTAATTGACTAGATACTGTTATCTCTCTAATTGCAACTTTCAAGGTATTTCCTTTATTAAAAGTAGTGAAATTTAAAGAATACAACATATATTCTTACATAATTATCTAAAGTGACTTTTAGCATGGTTTTCTAAGGAAATTAAGTTCTTCTGAGCACTTCATTAGCCTGTCAATACCTTCTTCTATAATTTCTAGCTCTTCAAGCCTGTTTAGCCTGCTGATGAGTTTCAAATATGTTTATAAAACAGGTTCAGATATCAGGATTTCTTAAGTTTCAGACACACTGCTGGCAAGATAAAGGAAAGACCCAAATTAGTGGCTTAATTCAGCTCAATACTTTTCTCTGCTTTGTCTTTTTGTCCAACTGCTAGACAAAAGACCCTTTAGGAACTGGGAGTTCCCTTCTCTGAGAGGGCCTGTGGATTAAAAACTATACTCAAAAGGAGTGTGATGCATACACCTGTGATATTTATGGAAAGGAAAGTACACGAACATAGGAACATAAATCCATTGAAGTTCAGGCTTGAATAATGCTGTTAGAAGTTATCAAGTGACCAGTACAAACCCATATAGATACCAGGGAGGCTGTGAGAAAAGTTTATAAGACTTGTTGAAAGTGGTTCTAAAGCTAACTTCTGACACACTTTTTGTCTCATATAAATGAAACATTTCTCATAACATTACCACTAACATCATTCTCTTGGCCATTTCATCACATTTACTGAGTCCCCCTTCAGAGACTTCCCTTTCCCAAGGTCTGAAGCAGACAGTTCTTGTCTGCACTTAACTTGAGAACCTCCCCCTGACAGTCCCAAGCTAGCGCAGATCACCAGCCGTGGTCCATATGGACTGTCTCCATACAATGTCATCACTTCCAGCCTTAATCTCCATTTATGTCTGCTTTGCTTTCCATGCCAAGCACTGGAAAGCAACCAGTTTGCCCCCTCATTAGAGTCATTATTCCAAACTCCCTCATTCCATGGGGTGTCCCAGAAAGCTGTGGCCTGCAAGACCAGGGCTGGTGGCAGGCTGTGTCTGCTGCTGCTGACTGCGGAGAGTCCTGTGGTCACTCCCAGAGTTATTTGCTATCTCATTTAACCTGCATCCCTTAAGCCCATTTGTTTGCCTCATCCCCTAACTACACCTTGCCTTTGAGAGCGTCTGTACTGCTCTCCAGAGAGGTAATTATACAGCATGTGCAGTCATACCAGTCTCAGAGGAGAGGCAGTGGGGCTGATGGCCTTCGTTAGTTCTCTAGGGCGTCTGTTCTGCCATACAAATGAAAATGGGACAAGACAGAGTGTATCCTACCAGATCTACTTTAAAATAGTTTTAATTATGCCTACACTTCTAGTCCAAGCGTAGAAATATTTTTAGATGATAAACTATTTGAGCAAGGACTACCAGTTGTTACAGGTCTTCATCAGGAGTCATGACATATGGCTTTAAGACACTGTCTCACAAAATCTTCCTTATAGTAGATGAACTCTGTTCCAACTGTGCATAGAATGTTGTTCTTGCTGTAAAGTCTGAGGAAAAGCAGCAAGTTGTCCAGGTGAAAAAAAGCTGTCCAAAGCCAGGTGAGCAAGTGTGAATCAGGCCAGTGGGCCGTGCTATGACCCCGCTGCAAACAGTGCGGGTGACCAGAGCACACGAACCTAGAGTCGCGCGGTGAGCGCCGAGGCGAGGCGGGGCACCATCGACGAAATTTTGGAGGCACTGAACGTGATCATCCTTGCGTGGCCGGGTGTTTTCTATGGCGGGGAACCGCCGCAGGGGACGGCAGAACGAAGGCAAGCTCCTTCCCAGCAGCTGCCGCGCTGGAGACCCGGCGGGAGTCACTTGGGGGCGGTCACTCGGAGCAGACCCTGCCGGGGAGTGCTCGGGGCGGGGGCGGCCGGGGGGACCGGGGGGTCCCG